>BSSO01001093.1:0-25995 GCA_030267885.1 Mesembryanthemum crystallinum
GGGAATATATTACCCTAGGGGGGTGGTGGGTAATTGTTTCCCCCCTACATCCTTCCTTTTCCTCCTCCTTCCACCATAATCTTTCCCCCACCACGACCTGCAACCCTCCACTTTTGCCCTATAATTTCCTCCACTATCCCCTAATCCAAGGGGGCCCTAAGTCCCTAAGCTCTCAGTTTAGGGTCAAACCACCAAGTTGACAGTGTCTTCTATTGCATCTTCTATAAATGCATATTACATTTCGAATTCTATACTTAAGCATTTAAGTAACATACATAATTATGATATTGAGTTTGTAATGGACAGTCTTAAAGCGTAAAATGATAAATTAATTCATTGAACATTATCAATAATATATTATAGGAAAATTTGCCGTTATATACCTTTGTAGTCCACTTTTTGTTGTTATATACCTTTTATAATTTTTTTTTGAAAATATATACCTTTTATGAGTTTTTTTGGTGATCTATACCAAAAGGCCTTTTCCGGGCTAAATAGCATGTGAAATGCCCGATATACCCTTGCCGGAGAAGATTTTGAATTTTGGGAAAGTAAGAAATCCCTTTTATGTCTATTTAATTATTTTCAATCATAAGGTTATTACATTTCCTAAAAAAATCCTCAGACATATTGATAATTAAAATTAGATTTCCAAAAAATAAAACAGCTCAAGTGAGGGGTAAATATGGCAGTTCACTTGTTTTTTTTTTGCCTGGAAATGACTCTTGGTATGGATCGGCAGCAAAAAACTTCATAAAAGGTATATAATTTCAAAAAAAATTATAAAAGGTATATAGCAACAAATAGTGAACTATAAAAGTATATAACCGCAAATTTTCCCTATATTATACTATTGATTAGTATAAGCAATAAAGTACATGCATAATTTTATCATTGTAGTCTTAGTGATAATAAATATATTCTAGTGTTTCAATGTTTAGAAATATATATCACTTACAATCAAGAATCAGACCGCTATCGAAACTAGTTACAATTGGTGTATAAAGATTAGAAAACATCTTTATTCAGTTATTTGAAGGGAAAAAATAATTAGAAAAAGATATCAGAAAAGCTGGCTATCTTCTTCAATGTCTAATTTCCCTTCCATTAATGAGGTAGCCCTTACATATTATCTTGATAGAGGCTATGTATTCTCTAAAAATAAAAATATTGTAACATAAAAACTTCTAAAGAAAAGAAAAAGAAATTGAGAGTTCAAACATTTTGTGCTTTCAACTACCAGCTGTTCTTCTATCCTGATCTTAGACATTTAAGTTGGTGAGAGTAGGGGTTGTAGACCATTAGTTGCCTGAGAACAGAGTTATTTGCCTCGTGTCAGTAGACTCAGTACATTAGAGGAGGAAAAAAAAGGGTTACGAAGGGGTAGAGGAGACGGAACAAAGGATAGGGATCTTAGGGATTATTATTCATGACATCACGTGTTGTTATGTGTGGAGTGGGTTCAGAAAATTCGTGTATTTATGACCCACATTTTTGAGACGGATTTGGGACTGTGTATGATTTGACAGGTGTAGATGACAATTATTTACCTATGTTCTACTTACCTTCTGAGCAACATCAAATTTATGTACTACGTAGAAGTTGAAAGAAATAAGGAATTTTTAATTGATATTGGTTGTTACATTTGTGTAGATCCAACAATGTTAATTCAGGGGCTTCAGGGGAAACAATAAATTTTGTTACAGAAACTGTTTCAAGATTAGACATCAATGGAGATTTAGAAGACAAGAGCGAGACAACGCCTGCACAACCTGTCTCAACTGATCTAGAATGCAAGTGCGGTATGCCTTTGTGCATCTGTGAGGCCACGCGTCCATCCACTAAACCAGCTCCTGTGCAGGTTAGTTTCGTTCATAGTTTTCTGCTCACTTCCTAAGCATTTGATTCACCTACAAGATTTACTATCTCAGTCCACTTTTTCTCATTTGTTTTCAGAAGCATACTGTATCCACATCTTCAACAGCTTTAAATTCAAAACCAAAGAAGACAGATACTAATTCAAGACAGAGACGTTCTACTCAAGATAGCAGACAAGGGTATGTAAAAATTCTCCTTTACACAGAGGGTAATGAATCTTCAACTTTAGTTTGTGAAAGCATGC
This sequence comes from Mesembryanthemum crystallinum, assembly GCA_030267885.1. Lineage (NCBI taxonomy): Eukaryota > Viridiplantae > Streptophyta > Magnoliopsida > Caryophyllales > Aizoaceae > Mesembryanthemum > Mesembryanthemum crystallinum. Next base: position 2,123 of record BSSO01001093.1, read on the forward strand.
CATTATTAATATACAGAGTAGCTGCTTAAACAAATGATAAACTTAAGCAATAGGATTCCTAAGAATTGAAAACATTTGATTCTTAGAATAATGTAGTTGGATAGCTGCTGTTAATGACATATTTTGAATCCTACAACTATTTATGTGGAAAAAGATATCATGTTTGCGCATATATATTACAAAGTTATTGGATATTATAAGGAAAAATGTACGCAAAACTACTATGTGGGTGCTTCAGCTCGGATAATTTCTTACCTGTAATTAGACATTATGTATAGTAACTGACAGTTCATACAGTTCTTTAGATTTTGTCATGTGCATCTTGCATCAATAGTCAACTTTCATTGTACTTGCTAAGGCTTTGTTGGGGTGAGCTTTTTCAGCTAGCTAATAGCTTGGAATGTGTTAATATATTTTTAAACCTTTTGGAAGTTTCGGAATATCTGGCAACCAGCTGATCTGTAAACTCTTAACAGCTCAAGTGTTGGCCTTGGTCCATCAGGAAGTGGTTCCGATAAACTTCAGGCAGATTATGAAGTGACTGGGGAGGTACAAGAATTCTAATCTTCTTTCCTTGGTTAGGAAATGGATGAATCATTAGTAAGCCACAATATATGTCTGATAGCATGGACTCAGGACTTATCTCTCTCTTCTTTTTTTTAAAATTGTTTTTTTTTTTTTTAAAAAAAATTTCTTCCTGATTCCCTTGGGTCATTGTGCTTAGGGCTTAAGAGAAGCGATCAAGAATGGTGATGCTGCTGCAGTGAAGGATCTTCTGAATAAGGTATTAGCTACCACCTCGCTTCCTTGTTTAGATCTTAGAGACTTAGACTAAACGTCCATCTTTGACAGGGTGTGGACTCAAATTACTATGACAAGCAAGGATTTTCATTGCTACACCTGGTAAGTATCTCTCTTGAGAGAAAATCTCAAAATTTTGTGAATATGGGTGTGCAAACATGCTGGTGCAGGAGTTTAATTTTCCTAACACAATCCTATATTCCGAATCTGATATTGGTGTTATTTGCACACAGGCTGCAGTTTTTAATCAGACAGATATAGCTTTTGCTCTCATGGATCATGGTGCTAAGTTGGACAGCAAGAATTCACAGGGTAAATATTCTCGTTATTTCAGAATGTTTCTGTTGCATCTAGAAACTGGGTGGATTTGGGAGGTTCACTTTGAAATTTTCAAATACAGGATATTAGCACGAAAAAGAAAATGTGTATTAATCAAAGTGTTCTAAGTTTGCCTAGAAGTGATTGTCAATTTAATTGCTCATCGTTTTCTTGCAGTCCAGTTTCTGCCCATTGGAAAAAAGTAGGGAAAAGAACATTATCAGTTAGGCTCTAATGAACTTATCTCTTGTTTGATGCATTACCCCATCTTTTACGTGGTCCTGATGAAAAGTTCCCAGGCAAAGGAAGAGTCTCAGTTGCATTATTATTGCCAATATTGAAAGCCAATTCACCTTTCTTGCAAATATTTGGTCGAAAGATGACACATTCAGCACCAACGTGTCCCTACAAATGCAACAGATTTCCTGTACTGATATCCAATTGACATTTGTTGCAGGAGAGACACCACTTGATTGTGCCCCTGTCACATTGCAATACAAAATGAAACAGAAGATTGCAGAAGGATTGCGTTGACTGCAGAATCCATTACCTTGTGGGAGACTGTATTGTTTTGGTATCAAATTGTGTTCTGCTCTTGGCTTCACGTGTAATCCTGTGTTAGTGAATTGAAGATATCCTTGACATGGGTGGTTGCTAGTGTACTTAACGCGAGTATTGTAATATTTGTTAGATATTTTTTCTTTTTCCTTGTTCATTTGAGTTGGGGTTGGGGGAGTGTTCTCTGGTGTACACTGTTTATTTAGTCCAAAAATAAGGTGTTTCTTGGATAGTAACATGTAGTCGCTCATTATTGATTTTACATGCAATATGCAATTGCAGCTTGAGCGAGTTGTTGTCCTCGTACTTTATTGCTTGGTAATGTTTATTGCTTTTTAGCTTTTATTGGTGAATGCACCTTATTTTCGGGTAAACAGGTTTCATAACCTAAGACGTTTCAGCACATTCAGAGATTTACCAGAAATTTTAGTTTCCTACTCATAAAGGCACATGTAGAAAAGGGCACAATCTTTTCTGTAAAGTTTCAAGAATTATCAGCAGAGGAAAGTGCTTTTAATTTTCAACTATGCATTGTTCTTTTCTTGTGAGATTCTGCCTTTCTCTACTTCTGCAGGCTAAGAATATAAGAGCATCCAGTTCCTTGTCAAAACTTGCATGAAATTCCTAAACCTTTCTTTGCCACTAGGCCAAAATTTTCTGTATTATTCTCTTAAGTGCTTCATATAGCCTGTCGAAATCCACACAATCTGGAAGAGAGCAAGAAAAATCAAGTAAAGATGGATTCTCATGAAACCAGCAGGTGCTTACTGTTCTTCCTTATTGGTGCTGGGTTAGTGGCAGGTGGTCTTGGCCTCAGCTGCAATTGGGGAACGAGGTCGACCCATCCTCTCCCACCGGAAATTGTCGTGAAGCTGCTCAAGGACAACGGGTTCAACAAAGTGAAGCTCTTTGAAGCAGATCATGGTGCTCTCAAGGCTCTTGGGAATTCTGGGATCCAAGTCATGGTCGGTATCCCTAACGACATGTTAGCCCCCCTTGCCGGGAGTGTCCAGGTTGCAGTAGATTGGGTGAACCAGAATGTCTCCACGTATGTCACAAAATATGGGGTTGACATCAGGTATTGCAATGTTTCTTCAACTTGACCATAACTTCAGTTTTGTTAAATCACTTGAGTCACAATTGTACTCTTCCATTTATATGAAACTTTGATAAAACAAATAACAGGATTGCAGAAAGGTAATCTATTTTTCTTGAAAGTCTGAATCTTTAACTAGCATATCCTAAAAGCAATTTGTCTCATTTCGAGTATTTCTTATATAAGGCAAGTTATGCTTTTCGAACAATAAGTGATATTTTTAAAGTAAGAATTGTTAATTTTGTTGAACATTAAGTGATTGATATTTTTGCACTGGAAACAATAAGATAATTTAGACTGAAAGTTGATACTTTTGGCCGCCTTATAGAAATCAATCCATAAGAGTTTGCTGATTCTTTTTTTGTTTTTTGTTTTTCGTTGGCTTTAGTTCTATTTACGAGGCATTTCGCATGACTAGAGTAATTGTGTTGTGCCAACAAATCGAAAAACCTGAATTGTTCTGTTTCTGGATATTGTCAGATATGTGGCTGTGGGGAATGAGCCCTTCCTAAAGCAGTTTGGAGATGAGTTCACCCACACAACATTTCCAGCACTTCAGAACATTCAAGCAGCACTAATCAAAGCCGGCTTGGGTCGTAAAGTGAAAGCCACAGTTCCCCTGAATGCTGATGTCTACCAAGCCGACAATGGCCTTCCTTCCGGGGGTGAATTTCGGCCTGATATCAGCGACCTTATGATCTCCATAGTTAAATTTCTTAACAACAATGCTGCTCCTCTGATCATCAACATATACCCATTTCTTAGCCTTAACATTGACCCTAATTTCCCTATTGATTATGCCTTCTTCGATGGTGCTTCCCACCCTGTGGTTGATGGCTCCATAACCTACAACAATGTCTTCGAGGCCAACTATGACACACTTGTATCAGCCCTAGAGAAGATCGGATTAGGTAACATGCCTGTCATTGTTGGGGAGGTAGGGTGGCCTACCGATGGTGACCCTAATGCGAACAAGAAAAATGCTCAAAGGTTCAACCAAGGGCTCATTAATAGGATCCTACAAGGGAAGGGCACCCCTAAAAGGCGTACCCCACCTGATGTTTACATCTTTTCTCTCATCGATGAGGATGCAAAGAGTGTCGATCCAGGCAACTTCGAGAGGCATTGGGGCATTTTCAACTTTGATGGCTCAGGAAAGTACCAGTTGAACCTGGCGAACCACAAAAGCCTAGTTGAGGCAAAAGGAGTCAAGTATCTACCTAAAAAGTGGTGTGTCATGGCTCCTCAAGCAAGTCCTTCGGATCCAAACCTTGCACAAAGTCTTAGCTACGCTTGCCAACATGCGGATTGCACTAGTCTTGGAGACGGGTCTTCTTGTGCTGGTCTGGACGCTAAAGGTAACGCGTCTTATGCCTTCAACATGTACTACCAAACGATGAACCAGAGTTCCGGGGCTTGCAATTTTAACAACATGGGAATTACTACGACCACCGATCCTTCGCAAGGTGGTTGTCGCTTTGAGATCATGATCGACCTTTCCAAGAGTGCGAAGAAGAGTGGGAGTTCTGCTTCGTTGCTGGCTCTAAGCTTGCAAAAGGCTGTGGGGATGGTTTTGTTCGTCTTGGCTTGGATCAGTTTTGGTTGATGAAGTTTGTTATTTTACTAAATTTTAAGTGTCATTGAGGGAATTTGTTAAGAGTAATTAATCCGAATAAAAGCTAGGATAATTGATTGCATAATTCATGTAATTATTTTGTAAATAGACAATTCATAAAATACATTTGATTCTTTATATCTTTGCAATTGGTTTATCAAAATTTAGTAAATTACATGGAACCTTTGAATTCTAATGGATACATGTACTTTGGGTGCTATGCATAGAGACATTGAAGTGTTTTTGATTTTTGCCAGCCACCTAAAGGTAGGGCAAGCCATTGTAATAATAAGATTTCAACCATTCAAATTACTACAAGTATTAAGTAATCCTAGCTGTTGATGTAGATTAACCTAATAAGAAGGTAAGAGAGTGAATTGCGTAAACAAAATATTTACTTTATATTTTTGGTTATTAATAAAGCCGATCAATACGCCGATTTCTAGAAGTGATGTTACAATTGGTAGTCACTTATCGACGGAGCTGATCAGGATACCTATTCAAGCAATAATAGTGAAATTCATATTCATCTTATTTTATATTTGTACTTGTTTAGAAATATTCATCTTTGTACATATTGTGTTGAGCAAAAAATTCTTTGTACATATTGAATGACTTTATATTAAGTGATGAATTCTCTTTTCAATTATTACAAAAAAAAAAAAGTTTCGATAACCATGGTGATATTGTTAAATGACGCTTTCTAATATTACCTTATCTCAGGATACAAGCCAATACTTAATGAACTAAGACACTTTGCTGGAATGGGGTGGGGAAGAATGTCAGCTAATGTGTATGAACTTGAATGGATGGGGAATTCCACTTAAGCTCTCACCAACAAAGTTGAGATGCTGTTCATTTAGTTAAATATTTGGATGATAAGATCTCCTCCTTTAATTTTGGCTCTTTCAAATTTTCAAATTCAAAAATTGATTAGAAAGATATCTAATCCTCAATTTAGTATAAAGGTTTAGGATGTCTAGTCCTCTCCTGTGTTTTAAGTAAATAGAGAATCCAAACTCTTCACGAACTATTCTATCCTATAATAGCTAATTGTCCTCGTAAATCGCCGGCTAAAGCTGGTCGTAGGTCGTGTCCACATGCCACCTAGTGTCTGAAGCGCGGAATAGACACGAGATGACGGGCCTCACAACCGTGCCATTTCATGCAGTGCTAACATTTCATAAAGTTAGACAGGTTGTCGTGTCTCGTGCCTAACATAGTGGGCTTTACAATTGCAGCAACATTAAAAAAACATCATGTTGAGTTCATATGACCCGCAGGTCGGACGGTCAAAGTTGTGAAGTTTCCACTAATCCAAACACGGGCCCGACCCAACACCCGACCCACCAATTGTTGGGTCGGGCAGAGTATCCCCTTGCTCGTGCAATGTTCGTGTCGGGCCTTGCCTCCCCTTGTCCGGGCCAAGCCCAAGCCCAGGCTTTGTCGTGCCGGGCCGGGCCAGACATTGTGCTTGCCCGAACCGTGAGCAAAGCGTCTACGGTGGATGCCTTGTTTTAGAAAGGGAAAAGAGAGTGATTGGAGGAGAGGAGAAGCGGCGGATTCTGCAAAAGTGCCCCCACTGCCCACCAACCATTGCTGCTTTTGGCGGAACTTTTAGATCTTTTTTTTCCCTCAATCAATTTCCTCAACGAATCTCGCCATCTTTTACCAAATTCCCTCCTCAAAATCATCATAGCAATCGCCTTCCGATCTCTCATTCTTTTCCCCAAACGTTATTGCCCAAAAGGGTTACCTTCCTTTTCTTCTTTCTGGGATCTTTTTTTATTTTTTTGTTTTTGCTTATGTAAAATCTCTTAAATCATACATTTTCATCTTTGTTTTTGGTTCTAACCCAAAATTTTACAACTGGGTATCTGGAAATGTGCAAGTTTGTGTTATAGGGGAAGAGAGAGGGGAATGTGATCGTTTCAGTAATGATAAAGAAGCAAGGCTTGCGATCAATGACGTCTGTATTAGGCAAGGGATTGCCGGGGTGTTTATTTAACAATGACCCACTTCCCCATTTCCCCAAAACAATCTCTACAAGTGCCAATTCTCACAATTTTCAGATCAATAGAGCTTGTAATGGATTCAATTTGAGGGGTTGTGCCGATTTTCGAGAGAAAATTCCCAACTTGAGGGGGAGGAGAGAGAGTGGCGGCGAAAATGTTGGTGGGTTTTACAAATCAAAGGCATCCGCTTTGTCCCAGCAGCAACTCTTGGAGCTGGGATTGCAGCAAGAGCAGAGAAGAGGTGATCTTGATAATGGGCTTGCTGGGGTTTGCCAAAGAGGAGGTTCTACTGGTTTTTCTGGTAGTAATTCATTGCCTGAGAAAATTGCTGTTGCTGTTGATGTTGATGAGGGTAATTTGTTTTTCTCCTGATTCCCAGATTTTATCATAATTTCTTGAGTTCATTTTGTATTAATGGAGATTTTGTTGGTTTGCAATTGCTCTTCTGTTTTTGGGTTGAGCAAGATTGATGAAATCTTGCTAAATGGCCATTCTTAAGGATCACTAAAGTGCTAAATTTGTATGAAGAATTGTTAATGGATTTTGCCCTTGTGGAGTGGTCTATTCGGGGGTTGCACAAACATGGGTTTTTATTTGTATCTGTACATTTTCATTTATTGAGACAATATATGAAGTTATGAGCTATGCCCTGACCAGGTTTTATATTCAATGCCAGCATTTGTTTTGTTGACTTCATGTGCTGCTATGGTACTAATGGAGTGGGTCTGTGAAAAAGTTTTTCAGTTCATCATGATGGCAGAACAACTAGTAATTGGAAGCTTTTGGTTGGGTTATGAGTTTGAGTTTTATTGTTATGAGGCTGTTAGAATGTGTGGCTGCATGGTTTACGTGGTTGAATTGCCATTGATAATGTCATGTCAAACTGTAGTGGGAGGCTGTTGCATATGGCTACTGAATCCTTGCTTCCAAGTTTGTGGCAATCTGGAATTGTGACTACAGATATTCGAGCTTCTGAATTCTGACTATGCTTGCTTGTTTGATTCGCAGTCCTAGGCAACTTTGTCTCAGCCCTGAACAGATTCATTGCTGATCGTTATTCTTCAAACCACTCGGTGTCCGAATATCACGTTTACGAGTTCTTTAAGGTATACCTTGTGGCGTTCATTTGTTTCTCTTTCTTGTTGCCTTTTGCTATATGTTCTTGAAGGATGTACTATCTGTAAGTAAAATGCAAATTGAATTCTGGTGCAGATGGCAATATAAATTTTTTCCCTCCCTAAAACTCTTGCCATTTGCCCAATTTTACTATGACTTGTTACAAATTGCAGAAATGTGTGCCTTCCTATGTCTACTAGGTTTAGAGGTGACTTTTCTCTGAGAGTGGCAGTCCAAAGAGTTCTTCAATCAGATGAAAGGCCTGATTATGACCAATTATATGTTTTCTCTAATGTATGCTGGCTAGCAATTCTTTTGAGTACTTGACTAGCCTATCTTTTGTCATGGCTGTCATGGCTCTATCAGTAAGTCTGGCTTTTAAGCCCCAGTATGTGCTATGGAGGCCTGTCTCATGTTAAATTTAAGTCCCAAGTTCAAGTTCATTTTCAATCACTTTGGCCCACAGAGAACAATTTCTATGCAGTGGCGTACACTGTACAGTGTATTGGAGGTTTTGTGTGCATTCTTGGTTTGCTAGCCCTTGTCGCGTCATATTTGACATACTTAGTATGCACATAAGATGTCTATGATTACCTCTCTTTTATCTCTTGTATTGTAATGTATGATTGGCCTCTTTTTAGTATGAAAACATGGACACTAATAATACATCTCATGGTCTGATCTCTGATTTTGTTACAGATATGGAAGTGTTCTCGTGATGAAGGTACTACAACGTCTAAGTACTCTCTATTATGATCATTCTTCTCTATCATCTATTTAGCTAGCCTTTTCAGGGATTGTTTGGTATACTCGCTTGCTTATAAAGTCGTAAATAGCTATATAGCTTTGTTATAAGTTCTGATTTGACAGTATTTCTAGTCTGTTTAGTTGATATTTTGTGCTGTGTGCTCATGCTTCGCGTCTCTGTGCTTGAAATTTTGGAATTTTTTCTTGCATCTTGAAGTTGAGCAAAAATTAGGAGTTTTAGTGACATAAAGAGCCCTTGTATGATGCTCTTGATAGAAAAAAGATGAAGAAACATATGTTCCAAGCACGCAATGCTCATAATGTCAAAGTAGGTTAGATTTGGCAGACGGCCAGACGGGTTGTTCTGGTCGGGTTATGTTCAGGTCATTTGGACCAATTTAAATCGGGTGAGCTTTGTATTCAGTTCTGGTTTGGTGCCGGTATATTTGGGTTCGAGTCTAATTCAGGTTGGGTTCGTGTATGGGTTGGATCACTGTCAGATATTAAGTCTCGTCGAATCGGGCTGATATTGGGTCCGATCAATCTCTGAGTCATAATTGGGTTCTGGGCTCAATTCGGGTGAATAATCGTGTCTGTTATTAGATCGGTATATGTTATTTCTTTGTAGCGTTATTTGTTCATGTTTTTTGTTTTAAGGTGATCTATGAAACATTATAGAATGCTTATGAAATATGAATATGAGCTTATTGAGCTTGATCAAGGACCATCCATTTTAAAAATATTGAGCCTCTTTACCTTGATGAATTGCAGAATTTTGCGAACTATACATGGTTCCGAACATTTGATTAAGGGCTTAGTATAACAAGAATTAATTGGTCCTTTCGGGTTAAAATTGCGGAGTTAAGATACAAAATTGAAAGTAATGAATTTAAACAAGATGAAAGTTTGGGTCATTTTAGGTGAATGGTCGGGTTAAATTGGTGTTGAATTTGGTTCAGTTCGGGTCATCAAAATCTGCGTTTTATTGGTTTGGGTCAGAATAGGTTGAGGTGGGCATCGAATCTGATTAGAATAGTTTCGGTACATCTTTAGGCCTGACTAATTTTTGAGGAAATATTTTTTAATGTAGAAGTGAGATAACTATTACCATGAATATGTTGAAGGCAGATAAACCATTTTTGATCCAATGTTCTTGTATTTGAGTTTCTTTTGATCTGAATCAGATGGTCACGTTAGCATTTGCAGTTATGCAAGTGGTGGGCGTTTGGTATCCTGATTCCTGTGTCATGGGGGTAGAAGTAGAAAGTAAAGTTGTTTTTTCAGGGATTCTTTTGAAATAGTAGGGTATTTGTCTGCTCGTGGGAAATTTATTGCTCCACATCAAGACTGAAGTTGCGTTGTTACTTATGAGATGTCTTTCTATCCCTCCATGGAATTTTCATGCATCTCTTCTAGTAATATTTAGCCTTGCCTTATTTTTAAATTACCCCACCTTTTACAGCTAGCAGAGTCGTATGGTTTCCCATTATGTGCATTGTCTTTCATGAAACCATATTCATCATTTTTCTAGTATGCTGATTGTACTCACTATGGTTTGGTTGACAACATTACACTTCTTGTTTACAGCTGATATCCGTGTTCATGAGTTCTTTAAAACACATTATTTCAAGAGCGGGATCCACCCACTTCCAGGCGCTCAAAAGGCCCTCCAGAAGCTAGCAAAATTTTGCAACTTGTCCATTGTCACGTGTGTACTTGACACATCTTATTCTAATTGAAACATTTGATTGAACATTCAACAATGTGATTACTTAAGTTTGTTTGTGCTCTTAGATCCCGTCAAAATGTCATCAAAGACCACACAATTGAGTGGATAGAGAAGCATTATCCAGGGCTCTTTGAGGAAATTTACTTTGGTAACCACTTCGCTCTGGACGGGGAGTCAAAACCCAAGTCAGAGATTTGCAGGTGCGCTTGTTTTCTTTGCTATATTGCAATTCAGTTTTCTGAATTACTGTTACCATAAGTTTGAATCTTCCAATTCTTGTGATAAATTGCGTGTCAGACTATGAACCATTTCCAGCCTATGTAGGAATGAATTTGTCTCAATTTCCTGAAGTTCTCTTCTATGTATGCCACTATTGGTAGGAATGTATGATGCCGCATTTGACTGTAAGGGCTCGTTTACTTGGAAGTAAATGTGTTGGCGATGTGATGAATCATCTAGTAATGTAGGTAGATGTGGAAAATCAACGAGGGAGAGAAGTTATATGAGAAGAGTGTAATCGATTACACGAGTCAATGCAATCACAATTGCTCAAGTTTAACCAATGTAATCATCATTACATGACTAGAAGTGATGATGTTTACATGACAATATCGCCAATTCTATGTAATCACGATCATGTGCATAACTATATAATTTTTATTTCATTGTAACTGGATGTCCAAGTAAACGCCACCTGGTGACATCTATTTTTACCAGGTCAATGGGAGCGAAGGTGCTGATCGATGATAATCCGAGGTATGCTCTAGAATGTGCCGAAGTTGGAATGAAGGTACTACTATTTGATTATGAAAATTCTTATCCATGGTGCAAGACTGGATCAGGTTGTGAACACCCCCTTGTGACTAAGGTTCATAATTGGGAAGAGGTGGAGCAGCAAATGATCTCGTGGATATTTTCTTCGCATTTGTAACTTAGCATTTAGTATCTCCCATCTCAAATTAGATAGAAAGGTGCCGCTATCATAGGGCTCTGAGGGGGACCGATTGGGAATATTGCAGTGTGATTTCCATCTCGTGTTGTATGTGAAAGAATGGTCTGCAATACACTGCAATGGTGGAATTTGCATGCAACTGTCATGCAATCTTTTGATAATATGAGAAAATTCTCTTCCACCATACCCTTAGCAAATTTTTTTGGCTAGGAAAATTTTGTCTAATTGCAGATTATGTCTTGTCAATTTGGCTAGTCTTTTGTTTGTTTGGTGGCTTCAGATGTGTTTAATAGTCATTGTTATTGTTTTAGGATTTCCAAAGAAAAATAACTCATTTTTTTCTATAATGTAATGGTTGTGGTTGTATGTCTATTACTCTTTTATATACTGCAACTTACTGCTGTAAAAATGTACAATTGATAATGAAAGGTAAAATATTGTATATGGAGTATATATTGTGTGTGATTATCACATGTTTCTCTCTATTTGGGAATATTAGTCTCAAATGGGGAGCACTGGCAGTGTTGTGGGACTTGTACAAGTGAGAGCCAAGCTCAAAGTAAGAGGAATCTTGATTTTGATTCCAAGCCTAAGCCTCAGATGAGCTTAATGGCAGCCCATGTTTATTGACCATTGTCTTGTTGCTTGTATGAATAAATACTTGAGCTTCAACAAGTTTTCTATTGTGATTGTAAAATACTATACAACTTTATACATTGAGTTGCATCATGATCCAAATGATCCTTAGATAATAGAAATACATTCAAGGTTTCCATAAAGAACAAGAAAAAGAACTGTTTAGTTCCTGATAGTCGAAACTCGATAGTCATACATGTAACTCTCATTTAGTCATACATGTAAATCTTATTCCCCGGGTTTATTAATAAACCCAGAGACGGAATATACAAGAGCATCTAAAAATATTACTGATCCAAACTCCAAAGCCTATATGCATGAATTATTGCTCGAGCTCTGTGTCGTTGAAACTTAAAATGTACAAGACGGTGAATGATCCGAACTCCAAAAGCCTATATGCATCAAGCTTTGATCTTCTCCAACAAGTTGATTCCACAAGCTTGTAGAATATCAAGTGCTGCAAATGTAGAAATATATTACCCATCAGCTTACATTCGCAAATAAATAAATTTAAAAAAAAAAAAAAAACATTTGGATTAAAACACAACCACAGTACAATATCCTTCAAAAAAGCACAAGGATCTGAAGATTACTCTGGGCCAGATTCCCGCAGACGAGGAATATGCTCGTATAAGGTTGCAAGTTCTCCTTTGTAAACTATACAAGCTTGTTTCAAATGAGGAGGTAATTCTGCGAAAGTTCTCATTGATGCCAAGTGACCAATATATTGGGATAAAATGTGTCCAAAATGTTGGGAAGCCTTCAAGAAAAGCACAACTTGTCAGCTAAAACTACTATAACTTCCAAAATGTTTTCGTTGTGTTGTAGTATATACGGAAATGCAGTTCATATGCACCCACACATGAATGCCCATTAGCAATATACCTCCTTTGCAAACTCGGTGGGAAGAATATCAACAGACGAACATATCACACCATTACCCTCCATATCATAATAGTATGAATCAGTCAATGGATCATATCTGCAAGCAAAATGTGATGCGTAATGAACCCGATTTCAGATAATTAAAGATCTAGGTCAATTTAGATACTTCACTGCAAAGGATAAAATGACTAAGTATAAGAATGAAAGAACAGTGTTTTGCATGACTACATACATCAAGCAATGGAGATGATCACGTGAGGCATTCATTTAAACATTTATAGAGCAAACACAAATGAAGTCCAACTGTCCAAGATTTTTGAAGTATATAGACAAAAGTAGCACTTCATTCCAAAGCTGTCGTTTTGACTTTTTCTCAGCATATGAAGTCCAAGATGTTTGTATTTACGCATTTTTAGATCCTTCAGTTTGGTTTTGGATGAAACGCATTTCTAGATTCTTCATAATGAAGTTTTTCCGGTAATGTATTGGATCAAAGTGATCTTCATCCATCACTTTAGCTTGTCAACAATGTGTTCCAGACAGTTTATTGACAGGGCATACAATGGGTTTAAACATCTCATCATCCTATGAATACATTCTTGCTTCATCACTAAATTATCTTTATGACGTGGAAAAAGAAAATGTGCACATAACTAACAGGCTTGGCTGGTTTATTCATGTCTTTATTTCCTTGCAATTGGCTCTTACTAAGCAATATGCGCTTATCATTAATGGATGCTAGACAGCTACTGAAAATTTGCATTTCAGGAGACCCCTTCATGTTTGTGAGTTGAAGTCTGGCCATAGCTCATAATATTATCAAGCAATGCTCCATTCTGAATTATGCTCACAATATTGCTTTCAAACATTGGTCAAACATACCAGTAAAAGAAGACAAACAGTTTACATCCACAGGAACAAAGTAGCTAATTTGAAGAACTCTAGTTGTGCAGCATCTGCAAGTTTACTCCAGAACATTGCTAAAGAGATTCTCTATGTAAGACAAATGAAAGAACCTGAAATATCCTCCCAAAGTATTTTGAATCTTCAGTAGAATAATAGAAGATAATTCAACCAAATAGCACATAAATCAAATATTTTATCAGAAACCTTTTAAGAAGATGTTAACTCATGCAGCATGCACACAAAAAAATAGAAAGACAACTTCTCGTTCATCGTATTCTACAGTGACAACATTGAGAACCAGGGTGAGTAAGCAATGATGCAAGAATAAATTGTATTCTAGGAAAACATTGAAAGTGTTTCCCACATTCAACTGCAAATTAGCACTTTACCTGAGGAAAGGTGAGTCGATAGTAGTGGTTTGGTTCACAAACTCAATAGATCCTCCTATATCACAAGTTATATCAGCAATACCAAGAAGTGGGCTTCCTTTGTTCACTATGTCCAGAAGCTGCTTTTTGGTCAACAACCTAGGAAACTTTTGCTCCCAATACATGCAATTCACTGCCAAAATAAATTAAGACATTTAAAATCTTCGCATGGAGTTCCAAGCAAGCATCAAATGAGAGAGAGAGAGAGAGAGAGAGAGAGAGAGAGAGAGAGAGAGAGAGAAAGGGGGAAAAAAAAGAAAAGAAAAGAAAACTCTTTCCACATGGAAATTACAACACCCTAAGACTTTGCTCTCTTCAACTTATTTTTGTTGATTTCAAAAATCAACAAAATTCAGTAAAATCAGTAAAAATCAACAAAGTCGCTCTCTAACGAATCTAACGAATCAACCAAAATCAACGAAAATCAACAAAAATCAAAGCCTAAGTCTTACAGTGGGAGATTATGAGGAATATGATGAGTTTACAAGAAATCAAGCCCCTCTACCAAAGTAACAAGGTCAGTTCTCCCTTTTTTTTTGGCTGAAGTAGAGCTTTCCTTGGGCCTAATTGGGGGTTTCCCACCATAGTGGGTTATGTCATGTAGGTGTTGGGCTAAAATTGTTACAACTAGTATAAAAGCCTAGCCCAACTGGAAGTGTGGAGCTATCCACATCACCTATCTATGGCCCTACAACGAGGACGCTACATTTTAAGTGGGAGATTTTGTAACACCCAAGTCCCACATTGGGAGATTGTGAGCATGAAGATGAGTTTCCCTGTACTGAAGCAAGGCATTCCCCTTCTCAAAGTAAAATGTACAGCATTGATCTAAGTTCAGGGAAATTGCTGCACCATAAGTCAGGCTCAACCCTATCCTAAGTCAGGATATGGCATGCATAGTAAAAACATCTATACACAATAGTCCTTAAAGCGGTCTGACCGAGTAATAAAAAAATGTGACATACCAATAACAGATGCATATGGGGCAATCTTTTCGTGAAAAACTGGGGTGTAATGTTCTGGATGTGAATAGTAGTCGACCTGAAAGATGATAGCACATGAAGTGTTGTTGGCTAGTTTTTCCTAGTAATGTACATAATAGTCATGTCTTTACAAATATATGGTCCACAAATTTACTCAGAGGGGAAGGATGACATACTTTGTTAAACATTTTGTTAGGATCTTTAGGTTCAACCATATCTTTACTCGTCACAACACAACCATATACTTGGAAGGTTCTTTCTGAAACCCGAGAATTCTGATTCTTCTCTCCAGCCTGAACTACATGCAGCAAGGTTACTTTAAGTGGGAAGCAACAGTAATACTAATGAATGTTCTTGCTTCTAAAAGAGAAAAGTAGAAGAGAGATTAAGAGACATCAAATAAATATATCTTGTTAAAGGCATCTTGTCATCATAATTGTAATGCCCTAATTCAAACAACACATTGCTAAGAGAAGCTGTGAGATGAGGGACCAAGGCACTCTGCCTGGATCCTGTCTGCAGAAAATAAATTGGACTAGTTTAGACTCCAACCAGCCTATGCATCCTTCTCAACACCATTTCTCTCAAATCCACAAACAACAAATTCACGACACATTTCAAGAATGATAGAATGGTCACTCTCCTAAGTAATCTCCAAATATTCAATCACTGTTAAGTTCCCACTCCTCCAATTCCACGAAAATCATAAGATTCAACATCTCAACAAGGGAAAAGATGCATCATAATTCTCTAAACAAGCAAGAAGCCTCTCATTATCCTTACTCAGTGAGGAGATGTATTCTTGCTAAGATATACAAAAAGAAGCTACTTTGACACTTTGAAAGTATCACAACTAGGCTGGATTAAGGCAGGTTAGAATCACAATCAGCAGACTTAGCTCTCAACTAATAATGTGGCATTCTTTACAAGTAAAAATTTTTTTTTTCCCTTAATTGCTTAATGTTTGTGTCTAGAATTGAAGCAAGATGAGATGCAGAAGCTCTGCAAAGGGATTGTGATGAGAAGAAAATTCTTATGAGTTTAAAATGAGATTCCATAGCACTGTAAAAGTGCTAGCCGTTACTGAACTAATAAGGAGAGAGTCAGCGTAGTGACTGAGTGCCCCTCAGAAGAGTCTCAACATAGTAACTAACTGACGAGCCTACTTTTTTTTCCTTGTCAGAAGTGATGATAAAATGACACAGCCATTTAGTTTCTAAACTAGCAGAGACTAGTTTTCCTGAAGAACCAAGTTTTTTTCTTTTACTGTGTCTTTTCCTTCATCCTTGCTTATTTGAGGTTCTTGATCCTCAGAAAAGAAAGAGAATAACTTACTGCTTCAAACAGCTCAGGAAGCTTGCTTGGCTCCACAAACGTATGAGGAAGAAGCTTGAATATCTCTTGTGCGCCTAGAGAAACTGTATCAGATACCAAAATTTGTGTCAAAAATGATGATTTCTTCACCAGAAACGGTAATAAGATATTAATATACAGAAAAATATCACATACTACGTAAGAAGTAAGCATATACATCTAGTGTTGCTACATCACAAGTGAATATAAACTACAGATCTCAGGAGCAGAAAAAAAGAGAGAAAATACTTCTGCATGTTGTCAGTAAATAAAAATTACCAAGTCATGCAATCAAGTAAATTGTGGTGGATAAAAAAAGCATCTTTCAATCTTTCATTCAGGAGAAGTCAAAGATACTACTCCATATAGGAGAATAATTAAGAGCTCAACTAAAGTACCATTTCCAGTGCCAGTAAAGATAAAAACCGGTGGATAGATTCCAGATGGTAGTCCAAGAGTGGAAATCTCTTCACCCACAGATATGACAGCACCCTTGGCAGCAGTCAACGAAGGATACATGTAAGATGAGCCCAGGGAAAGGAAGGGTGTTGAATATCCAAAACTTAGGTAACCTGGAATTCAAGACAGAAAATGAGATCAAGTAAAGTCNAAAAAAAAACAAGAGGAGGAGTAAAGACGAGAGACAAAGAAAGAAAAGCAGGATGATGTTCTAATATGTGAAAAGGTTTCCCTCACATTTTCATTTGTTAATTCTTTGATAAAACTTTATAAAAAGTCAATATCCGCAAGTTGTTTGAAAGAAGCATGCCTTTAGTGATGAACAATGACAATGGTAAGAATGCAATCAGTCTTTCATATTACTGAACTGGAAATGCAGAAAATATAAATCTTGTTATCCTTGCAAACAAGAACATCTAAACAAAACGATTCAAGGTTGGAAGTATACGTAAAACTTCAGAAGTATTGTATTAATCACCATAATTTACTAAATTTAGCAAACAGCTTGTGAGAGCTATGTGATAACTGCTTCATCCACTGCACTGCTATATACATCCAAAATATGCATTACAGAGAACTATTCCCAGAAAAATAGAAAAAGACTAAATTAAACAAATAAAATCGTCCCAAAAAAAAAAAAAATAAATAAAAATAAAAACTCTTCTAGCAACTGCGCATATCAATATGGTGACAATGGAAACAGTAGCATTTAGGATGCTGAGTGTAAACAGTGCTGCTTACAGGTAAGAATGCTCCCAAGCCTCCCATGATTGATCATCATTCTATTTAGACCCAGGCAGCGGGAATTTAAAAGAAATAGTCATTTAGTAAACAGCCATCTGGATGCACCAGAAGCTGATGTATCCGGATATACTTGTCAGAAGCTCAAGGTGTACAATAATATACTTGACACCAGTTACTTATGATTGGCCACTTCTGAGCTGAGCTTATCAGTTTGAATATACAGTAAGCATTATAATTAAATTTTGAACAAGAGTATTATCTTGGCTTCAGAAATCATCTGCTCCAAAGAAGTGTGAAGGGAAACCTACCATAAGTTCAAGAATTCTTCTATTATATTTTACCAATTATAACACTGGGCAGTTAAGATTAAAAAAAGAAAACAAAGAAAAATAATTTACCAGGTATAAGTTCTATATGTACCAGCTAACACAGTCCTTTTATGAATTCTTAGTTCCTTACCCAGCAGACTATGCTACTGTTGGGATTGTTTTGTTGGCTGTTCACAATTGGTGCTTTTTTTGAAGTATTCATACAATTTTTATTAAGGTCAACTGTTTTAGCTGTCTAGTGCCTGCTCAAAGGAAAGGGGCAATTTCTAGGAAGAACTTCCAGTGAACTCAACTGATTTGAACTGAAGTGATTGAACTGAATAGAACTAAACTGATTTGAACTGAACTAACCTGAACTGATTTTTTATGCTTGACCTTTATTCCTTTATAACTCGTCAAAGCTTATTTAATATTGGGCTCTTTTGAAAGTATGCGTTAACATCTTTCCAACGACACGTATCATCATGAAATTATATTTAAACAAAAAATTATTTAAGTCATAACACATGAACTGAACTGAACTGAACTTAATTGGATGGAGCTAACTGAATTGAACTAAAAATAAGGTGAGGAGAACAGAGCCTGAGTGAAGCTAGTACATACGCCGTCCTAAGCCACGCAAGAAGTCAATCATTCCTGCTCTACCAGCAAAATTTCCAAATGCTAGTAATCGCTTTCCATTATCTCCAGCAATGAGCTCATAATCATACAAAGTTGCTCTTTCCTCTAGAATCTACAAATCAATAAACTAGTCAGCTGAAGAAATACTCTCCCACACTGTCAGCCTCTGAGACTAAAACAAAAGTGAAGTTACATCGCATACCTTGTCCAACAAGGGTATGTTTTCTTTCTGTGCCTTGTGCGTATGTGAGAAGAAAGCATAAGCTCTATCAGGAAGAATCATCTCCAACTGCACCCAAATGATAAAGTAATTTCAGTTTCATGAACCAGCCAAAACGGTACTGATTGAAACTCAACATGCTAAGAATAACTACCTTGGGTTGTTTAACGCCCACAATGAGACCACATTCTGACAAGTCCTCGGATACCTCACAGCCAACATCTTCATAGAGAGAGTCATGGTAAATTCTCTTAGTCGATGGCTGAACAATTATACGAGTAACACCTCCTTCACCCTTGCCACTAAGTAAAAGTCGAGCACAATGAGCTGGGGTTAAAGGTGCCCGTCTTTCCCACTTGTTACAAGTCTCTGAAAGTATCCCAATAATTCCATTGCCAAGCATGGTGTCTGGATGTTACCTGATGTAAAATCAATAAGGGAAAAAAGAGTCATTCCAAACATTAAGCATACATATTCCATCTTTAATGGCATGGAACTTGAAAAATGAAGATTACAAGCTTTCCATGCTGAAAGTGAATCAATTTCTATGCTATGTAATTGGAGGTAGTTATCATCAAAAAGGTCGTGCAGTTTATTACTAAAAAATTATCAGACTAAAACTGGAGAAAGTGAGTTCAGTTCATTCACAACTTTAGCTGCAGTCTTCCTACACCAACTAAGAGTTTAAGCAGTTATACACAGATTTTTCATAAAATAAATCCATTTGCAATCACTTTTTCTCCATCAATAATTTCTCAATCAAACCTACAGGCTACAGCATGCCAACCAGAAAGAAAAGAAGAAGAAAAAGAAAAAGAAAAAACAAGCAAAGTAATGTGGTGGTCTTCAAAAACTTTTATTAGCAGCAACATACTAGAAAACATCTGAGTGAAGACAAGTTAACTAAGCAATATGAACCAAGCAAGTAAAAAAGAAAAAAATATTTAACCATTTCATTTTACTCGGCGAAGACCATTGAATTACACCAAATTGGACCTTGATCCCTAGAGCCAATCAGTCTGACTCTGAACCAAGCAAGTAAAAAGAACAAAAAAATAATAAACCTTTTCATTTTTACTTGGCAAAGACCACTGAATTACAGCAAATTGGACCTTGAACCCTAGCGCCATAACTGTACTAAGGTCCTGGGTCAAGCATATCTAGTGACTAGTCTTAACCCTGCCATTGCAGAGAAACTGTTTCCTGTAATAGATTTTGAATCCAAAAGAAAGCGAACCCAACTACTTCACAATAAATAAAAAGTAAAAAGACATCCGTATTATCAAGAGATGCTGTCATAAATAGACCTTATAGTATATTTAAATAGCCTATCCTCTTAAGGTTCCTTCTATTCACCTATAAACAGCTTAACTAAAGTGCACTGAATGGTCCTGAAATTAAGTGAATGATTATTGTTGTTGTTAATAAAGAATCAATTGTGTGAGGAAGAGGACAAGAAATCCTACTGAAATATTATCAAAATAGTAAAGCTCACTAATCCCTCTAATACATCTGACAAAGGGATTCTAGGAAAAATCCTATGTGCAAAAACCCATAGAGAGCAAGATAGACATCAAACCATGGCAAACATCGCATATCGCCATAGAATCTTGACCTTTTTTTCTAGGCCCCAGGCCTCTCTATAACTCACTTTTAATATCAACATCAAAGTTGCAGGAGAAACCAACATTCCCTACAGATTTCAAACAGGTGATGCCAAATACACCAAGAAAAAGGGAAGTGCAGTAAAATATGCTTATTAGTCTCCCCACTTCTGTGTGGGATCGAGTAGTTTACTCGGCCTCCCTTGGGCCAAGGCTGCCGGGGCCTTTAAGAAATTGTTTCTCACTGATATCCAGCAGCATTGGGGGGATATGTAATTAGTGATTCTTTTTTACCTCACTCTCTTGAGGACTCTTGTCCTTTAGGTTGTAATTATATACTCATTTTGGTTTTAATACAAATTTCTCTTATCCAAAAAAAAAAGGTCCCCCCACTTCTAAAACATATCACACAGGTATCTCGTGACGACAACTTGCTTCAGTAGAAAGCGCAAACCTGCAAGGGGGACTTTGGCACCCCAAATAACAGAGCTAAGGAGTCGGTGATCAAGTGCTAGGAAAAAACCATAGGAAAAAAAAAGGGAAAGGAAAAAAAGTTGTGTTTGACAACTCCCATACCCTTGTGTATGACCCAAAATTATAAGAGAAGACAAAAATAGGAAGCAATCCAAAGATTTTCTCAACTTCTCTCCCATCAACATTTAATTACAAGAGACTGAGACACCATGAAAAGAATAAAAATGGAAAATAGGCATGTGATGAAGAGATAAAAAGGCTCTAAAGACCGGGAATGATACAGAAAAAGGAACATCACCCCTCCAAGAATCTTCCCCAAAAAAGAAACTTATCCCCTAGGCCAACTCTGAAGTTGACTAGAGAGAGAAAGGTAGGGTAAACGCTAGAGATGATCTTGCAAGGGCTAGCAAAAGTGATACAGCTGTCAACATAAGCAACTTCGCCATTATGTTGCAGTCCAAACACCTCCTTGTTCCGCTCCCAAAGCTTGCACTTAACTTATCTCAACCTCTTCATGAAAGTAAAACATTCAGACCACATTGCCTAATGAGATTCTCAAAAGCAACAGGAGCCACGTGTTCTCAAACTAAAAGGTGTAGGATCCCACTGAACCTTATTAGACTCAAGAACTAAAGAGAAATGATCTGAAACAACACGGGGGAGGGCCTCCTGGATCAAGTTTGGAATGTAATCCTCTCAGTTCGAATCAAGAGGAACCTATCGAGATGAGAAGCAACATAACTACTATTAGAGGTAAACAAGAACTGCCATTAGACAAAGGAGGGTAAAAAAGGGCAATATCCTGGATGAAGTGATTGAAGTCGAGCATACTAGACGTGACCCTAGAACCACCCATCTTCTCATAAGAAAACCTGATGAAGTTAAACTAATCAGGCCACTAAGGTCCGATGCCCATAAAAACACATGGAAAATGATAGTTCCTCCTAAGAGAAAAACCGAAAGAGAGGCCTAGTAGGACCATAAACAGAAGTAAAACCAACAACCACCCTTCCCCTTAACATCCAACAAAAACGAAAGAGAGAAACACCTGGTCAGAACATTTAACTTTGAACCTACCCTAGTCTCCCACACAATGAGAACACCTCTCCATTCCCCAAAAGCAAGAGAGACCCAATTCTAATGACGAACATAATACACTCCTAATAATGAAAGAATCAACTTCCTCCCTTTTGTCTCTTGAAGCATGACTACTTGAAGGGAAACTCTACAAACAACCTCAAGAACCTTACTGCTTTTAGACATTCCAACTCAAAACCTTCACTAATACATTTCATATCCCTTGCACAATTCCCCTTTCTACCCTCATAGTTGCTGGAAGAAGCTAATAGTTACAGACCCCGCTCAACCCACTTTTCCTTCCTTCAATAAACCAGGTTAGAGCACTTTTCCCAGCTGGGTTAGCAAACTATAACCCAAGGTTCTGGAAAAAGGCTTGCAGGTTTCAGTCGTCGTTCTCATGCCCTAGTAGTTCGATACTTCGATAACCATATTATTCACAGTAGTTGTTGGAATACTCATGTTTTAAAATCCATAACTGTCTCATTAGTCACAAATGACGGTAACTAACTACGAATTGGGCTTATAATATGATACGGAGGGAGTATTGTTTACTTTTCTAACAATAGTACCACACACGACACACCAGTTTCTTTTTCATACAGGTTTTCATCAGAAGCTACACTAGCAGCCACAACATTGCAAGGAGTGTAAAAACTTAGCATGCTCCTGCAGCCATTTGTAGAGGAGGGGTGACAAACTGGGACTATTAGAGGAGGAGAATAAGGGTGCATTCATTTCAATTGAAAGTACAAGTGAACTGAACTGAATTGAATTGAAACATAAGTTGTTGCCTAGAAGTGGACTGTATTTGAAATGGGATTCTATAAGGTGAAGTAGGGTGCCAAAGGATTAACCACCGGAAGAAGACTTACCTCCGGAACTGGAAGCATCACGCAATTGATCTCAGCAACAAAATCTCCACCCACCATCACAGCAATAATCCCCAATCAAATTCATCATCAAAACTACCCATCTCCTGGAAATCTTCTCCTTTGTCCAAGTTCTTGTGACCCACATCTTCCAAGCAATTTCGAAGCCTGTCAAAGTGTCACTAAGGATTGAAAGATCACAATTCTAAGGTGGCAAATGACCCTTCCTTAGAATTACCCCCACCACACCAAACTCATCCAGAATTTTGGCGCCCCAAAGACCCAATATAGACTATTAAGCCGTTGGATTCAAACGCGCCTTTGGGTTCCTTGGTCGGAACTTTCTGTCTCTGAAAATTGAAAATGTTTCCGCCGCCGTCCGAGGGCTCTCCGGTGGCCGGTTTGGTCTTCTCATTCTTTATCGATGCCGATGGTGTTCATGTGTTGAGGTTTAGACATAAAAGATCAGATCAGTGGGACTGATACTTGGTTGTTCCACTTAATTTTGGGCCACTATAGTATATACTCCCTTTCTGGGTTACTAGTACTATATACTCCTACTACTTGTTGGGCTCAAAGTGCATGTTAATCATTATGGATTGAGTTTTTCTCGGATTTATTAATACCGGGCACGGATAATACCAAGGAAGAAAAGATTAATTCCAATGAAATTATGTGCTGTTTTTTTTTTAGGATTTTTTGCCGGAAACTACCTATACTTTGGCTCAAGTTGTGGGAAACTACCTATTTTTTATTTTTCTGCCAAAAACTACCTTTACTTTAGCCCAACCTTGTAAAGGACTACCACTTGACAGATTATCCTCTAACGGTGCTAAATTTTGTGTAACTTGGCTATTTTGCCCTTCACTTCAGTGATTCAAAGTTATCCTCACAGTTACTACCTACTTCCCTCTTCATATTTTTCCATCCAAATTATTTTCCCTCTTCAATTTGGCATCACCTATTACTCTCCCCCCCCCCCCCCCCTCTCTGTGTGTCTTCCTCTCTCTCGTCTCTGCTCAGGAGCATTACAAGCAGTTGTTCACTTTCTCACACAAATTCGTCCTCTTTGCTAACGTATGTAAGGCATAAGTTATATTATAAATCAGGTTGTTGGTTTTTATATAACAATTTCTGAAAATTAGGGTTTTGTTGGTTCAAAATTGGGGAATTATTTGAATGGGGAAAGAGAGATAGAGAGACAGAAGAGGTCTAAAAATGGTGAAAATTGAAGAGGGAGACAGAGAAATCAGCTTCGGTAGAGAGAGAAAGAGAGTGAAAAAATTGAATGTGAAAGAAATGGTAGGTTAAGCTTTGTTGATGGTGGTTTTAATC
>BSSO01001094.1:0-25982 GCA_030267885.1 Mesembryanthemum crystallinum
TGAGAAAATAATATTTTACTAAAGATTCCACCGGCGGCTATGTTAGTAGGTCTCAATGACCAAAGTTGGTTTTTAAAATCCTTATATGACGCCGGAGCATTTTAAAATACCTAATTGGTTGACACCCCTATTTTAAAATACCAATCTGGTCATTCGGGGCTCGGAAAATACATTATTTCTTTCAAGCGAAAGCACTCACAAAATCCCCAACATGGCACATCTTTAGAGGGTCTTTCTTCTCCTTATAAACCCCACATAATTGATCTGAAGATGCTGGAAAAGTCATGAGGACAAAACCCAAGATATGTCCCTCAAACCAAAAGTTGTAACTGCTTCGCAGTGAAAGAATCAATATTTATTCGACTCCTCACCCTTGAAACACATGATACAACCAATAGGACAGAGCCACATAACATCACCAGACATGCCCCTAATGTACTTTCTTCCTTACCTTGTTATAAAAACATAACATCCCCAGATTTGCAACTTATCCATGGCGCTGAGCTTATTAAGAGCAAATGTCCAAGCAGAAGCTTTAACCTTCTTCAGCGCCTTACACTTCCAGACCAATTGCAAACATGGAAAAGGTTTGGTTGTGGTGCTTTATGATGTTTATGGAAGGAATGGAACGAAAAAGTACATGAAGGATGAGCCAACCAATTACTTCTATCAGGGCCATCGTTGAGGGAAACAAATCTAGGATACTAAGCAAAGTACTGACAAAGTTGAAATTTCACACCACAAAAAGAACATCCAAAATGGGGCAAAGTGGCGACTAGATAGGTGAGACAGCTGAGGATGGAAAAGGCTTGGGCGCCTTCCAAGCCTCTTCCCAAGAGGCAATATATTTCCGTTTCCCACTTCCCACTCTGAAGTTCACACAATGACAAGAAAAGAGATGACTTGTGAGATGAACCTCCACAGGCTCATGTAAGAAGCTGAGGTACCTGCCACGGCATCCCATCCATTCCATAGAAGACCGAACTTATTATAGGTAACTCTATGCGATAGGGAGTCCCTCTCCAAAGACCACCAAAGCCATTTTCTCACTAAGGAGATGTTAGACACCATATTCCCAAACCCAAAGCCCCCTTCATCCTTTTGCCTGCAATTTGTATCCCAACTAACAATATGATCTTTCTAGTCCTCTCCCACCACAAACCACATAATATCCTTCGTCAAACATGATAGTAAAGCAAAATGCAGTAGAGGAAAGATCGGATAAATCTCATACGATCTCCAAGAGAAAAATGAACATTCCTCCACACATCTAAGGATAATTCTTACTTACTGACATTCATCGTCATGGGGACAATTTATAATTAGCCTTATTTGGAGCTCTTAGTTTGTAACTTTTACTTCTCTTTTTTAAATTTAAAAGAAAAAAGGGAAAGTTTATATGGTGCCCTTATGTTTTGGTTTTTTCTACATAGAGGACAATGTTTTTCAAAAATCTACATGATACCCTTCAGTTTTGACAATATCTATGTGGTGCCCTCCCTCTGACTATCTTATTAAAAAGATGTTAGATTTCATTGATCGAACTCATCCCCCATTGCCTTACTTACTTCCTAATCCCCACTAACTTACAATTGCCACTTAGAAGTCATTAAATTGCATGTTATACCAAGTTTGAAAGATTACGACCCTAATCTTAAAGAACTAAAACATGTTTGAAAATGAGTGGTTAGACTGGTTAGGGACCTTCTAGTAGTTGCAGCATGATTTTAACGACATATGAGAAAGGATAGAACGTGAAGAAAGAGTTCAATTGGAAGAAAAGTCTTTCAAAATAAAATAAAAAATGTATTCAAAGATCACCATGTAGAGCATTTAAAACTATAGAGGCACAATATAGAATTTTAAAAAACATTGTTCTCCACGTAGAAAAGTCCAAAGTACAGCGGCGCCATATAAAATATCCAAGAATACAAATCAACTGCCTATCAGACACCCTAGTATAGATCCCCAACATATCATTTTAATCTACACTTAAGTACTGCTTGCTAGCTGACTACAATTAATTGACACGCAAAATATGATAGAGAAAGAACAGATACAGGCATGATGTAATAGAGACGAATTGAATGTGTTAAGTATAGTCAACGTACAGCTGTATCTACAAGGCCTTCTCGCCCTCCCATTGTGTGGAAGAAAAACTCTGTAGCAGTCAAACCAGTGTAGAATGAATTGGCGACAAATCCCTTGGCCTGTATTAAAATCAGAAAACAAGTTATCTTGTTTAGAAGACACCATGGTCCTGTTAATCACTAATGCAACATTATGACAAAAAATGTCTTTTAGTCAATAGAGGCATATGCATCAGAAGACAAGTTATCTCGCTTAGAAGAAGCCACCAACCTGTTGTGGTCACAGTCATATCAACAATAGAAGAATCCACATTAAAACTCAATAGACTAGACTTACTCTCTGAAACCTTAACATCAACTCAAAGATCTAAAATGTAGTAGTCCTAAGCTTGTTGAAATAATCAGAAAGGTATAACATATTATCGTCAGAAAATTGCAAGTGGCAAGCAGAAGCAACATCCCCTCCGACCCAAAAACCCTTGACGTGTCCATGTTGCATTCTTTCAAAAAATCAAACTCATGACACAACCACCAAAGTGATTAAAAAAAATTAAAAAAAAAA
The DNA here is from genome assembly GCA_030267885.1 of Mesembryanthemum crystallinum. Taxonomy (NCBI): domain Eukaryota; kingdom Viridiplantae; phylum Streptophyta; class Magnoliopsida; order Caryophyllales; family Aizoaceae; genus Mesembryanthemum; species Mesembryanthemum crystallinum. Next base: position 2,653 of record BSSO01001094.1, read on the forward strand.
AAAGCCAGGGGCAGGGACAAAGGATGTCCTTGCCTCCCACTCAAATGATCTCCCACAGCTCATTCACCAAAAAACAAATTGATGAAAGAAATCCCAAGATCCACCACGATCACCTAGGCTCCAAACCTTGTTTAGCTCCAATAATATGATTTACAGACATGGGAAAGACACAGCAGATGACCATAGAGAAGTAATGGTGGTATGACCAATGGTGGGCAGCTACGTGTGTGGAATCGAGAGGTCTTTGGAGACCTTAGAGGTAGGAAGGATAAGATATGGGAAGAGATTGGGGCTATGGATGTTTTACACCAACAGGGTGGTCTTTCGGAGGATCAGTTGGCCTCTAGGATTTCTTTGGAGAGGGAAACGGAGGAGATTCTTTTTAGGGAGAAGATGAGTTGGCTTCAGAAGATTAAGCCCAAGTGGGTTAATGAGGGTGATTGTAACTCAAGATTCTTCTTTAAGGTTGCTAATGCCAAGAGGAGGAAGAGCTTCATTAGAGAGATTGAGGGGGAGTCGCGTGAGGTCATTAGTGACCCTACTCTAGATAGAGAGGAGATCACGACGTTTTATAGGGATTAGTTCACAGAGGAGTGTTTTTCTCGCCCCATGGTGGAGGGGGTGGTTTTGAGCCCTATTAGTCGCACGAACGCGGAGTGGCTAGAGTGTCGCTTTGAGGTCGAGGAGATCCGCCAGGCGGTTGGTGATACGGAGGGGGATAAGGTCCCGGGCCAGATGGTTTCACAATGGCTTTATTTAAACGTTGTTGGGATACCATTAGCGGAGATCTTTTTAGAGTTTTTGAGGAGTTTATGAGTCAGGGGTGCTTTGTAGGAGCATCAATTCGGCGTTCATTACTCTGGTCCCTAAAAAAGATCACTCCCTGAAAGTTAAGGACTCCGACCCATCACCCTAATCACCAGCGTCTATAAGATTATTACAAAGGTGCTGGCTAACAAGTTGAGTAGAGTTATAGGGGGCACCATTTCCCCTTGTCAGAGTGCCTTTGGGGAGGGTCGCCAAATCCTTGACGCTGTTTTGGTTGCCAATGAGTTGGTTGATGATGTTAGGTGATCCGGTGGGCGAGGGGTTTCCCTTAAGCTGGACTTTGAGAAAGCTTATGTTAAGGTCAACCAGAGCTTCTTAGATAAGGTGATGGAGATAAAGGGCTTCCCCCTTAGGTGGCGTAGATGGATCATGGGATGCTTCAACACCTCTTCTTTCTCGATCTTGGTTAATGGTCGCCCTAGGAGTTGGTTTAGTGCTTCCCGAGGCATTAGACAGGGTGACCCTCTCTCACCTTTCCTCTTTACTTTGGTAGTGGACGTGTTGAGCAGGATGGTTCTTAAGAGCACTAAGAGAGGTTGAGTTGAGGGGGTTCGGGTGGGGAGAGAGTTGGTGACAGTTCCTATTCTTCAATATGCGCTGACGACACCATTCTCTTTCTTCGGGATGATCTTAGCACCTTCGAGAACGTGCTAACCATTATTCAAGCTTTTGAGTCCGTCTCAGGGTCAACTTGTCTAAGAGCGGGTTAGCTGGGTTTAACCTAGACCACTCTCATTTAGCACAGTTCGCTTCTCTCGCGGGTTGCTCAATCCTAGAGTGGCCTATGACCTATTTAGGGGTTCCATTGGGTGGTAACCCAAACTCCATTGCCTTTTGGGACCTGTGGTGGAAAAGGTGAACAAACGACTAGATGGGTGGAAGGGGGAATACTTCTCTTTGGGAGGTCGTAATAATATGATTCAGTCTTGCCTGGCTTCCATTCCGTTGTACTTCTTGTGTATCTTTAGGGTTCCTAAGCGGTTGCTAGACGGTTGGAAAGGATAATGCGCGACTTTCTCTAATGTGGTATGTGCGAGAGGACTAGGGATCACTTGGTGACCTGGGATAGAGTGTGTAAGCCTAAGGAAATGGGGGGTTGGGCCTTGGTAACTTTGGTGTCTAAAAACATCTCCCTCGCAAGTAAGTGGCTTTGGCGTTTCCCTCTAGAACCTGATTCTCTCTGGCACAAGGTCATTCGAAGCAAGTACGATCTTCTTCAAAATGGTTGGGATACGCTAGTTGGTGGTGGAGTGACTTTTGCTAGCTCTTGGAAATTCATTTCACACATATATCTTTCTTTCATTCCTTTGGTTAGCTTCAGAGTTGGCTTGGGGGACCGAGTTCTATTTTGGGAGGAAGCTTGGCGAGGCGAGGTTCCTTTCTCATTTTCTTTCCCTCACCTCACCTGTATAGGCTCTCTGCTTTGCATCACGTGCCTATTGCTCATTTCTACTCGACAAAAGGCTCCTCACCCTCGTGGAATTTTCATTTCACGAGGGAGTTAGACGAGCTTTCTGAACTTCTTCCGCACCTTGATTCCTTCGTCTACACTGGGCTCTTATAAACACGGGGCTTTTCTCTTGTAAATCCTTTCTCCAGCATTTGACTACCAATCCGGGGGATTCGTCCTTTCCCCTTAATTATGTCATCTAGAATGCCAATGTGCCTCTTAAGGTCCGTACTTTCCTCTAGACTGCGGTTCTTAATAAAATTAACACCAACAATCTAAGGCAAAGAAGAAGGCCGCACAAAGTGATTTCGCCCGATGTTTGTGTGATGTGTTATAGCAGTTCAGAGACTAATAAGCATCAGTTCCTGCAGTGTCCGTTTGCTTGGTATATGTGGCAGCGCCTCTTTGGCATCTATGGGAAGAACTGAGTTTGTCCCTGTGACTTAATGCAGATGTTTCAGGTAAGATTCAGAGGGTTTGGGGCGAGTAAGGAAGGAGGTTCCTATGGGGATGTGCTATGTTTGTTGTAGTGTGGTGTATTTGGCTGGAGAGGAATAATCGAGTTTTTCGAGATCAGGCTGTTGTTTGGGATAGGATTGTTTTCATGGTTTCATTGTGGGTTTTTGCTCATAGGTTATTTCCCGGGATCCCCTTGTGTGATATACAGAGGGATTGGCGGGCCTTATTGTATTGATCTTGATGTCACGAGGATACCTTATCCTCCACCCCTCTTGTACTTCTTTCTTATTTAATGCAATTATTTTCCTTATCTAAAAAAAATGGTGGTATGACCAGCTTTGCTCTTAATAAGTATTTACGTTGGGAAATGATAACTCCATCCATCTACTTGACACAGCCTGCAGGGTTTTCTTTGGACTGGTACTTTCACAACCTCTAACAGGGCACTTGTTTCTTGCCAAAAAATTTGCTCCCGCACAAGCTCAGGTGGCCTTAATATACTGAATATAGAGTATTGGAATAAGGCAACCATACGCAAGTTACTTTGGGCTATTAGTAACAAAAAGGAGACTTTTTGGGTCAAATGGCTTTATGCTTTTTCAAGTAAAGAGACAGCTACTCAGCTGATCCCCCACAACAATTTTGTTTAGATAAAGAGAAAGATTATATTAATAGAAAATAGAAGTACAACCTTAGAGGACAAGGATCCCCCACAACAAGCTTGCTGGATACTCAGGAAATTAAGGAGTGCAAGTGCATGGTTGACTAAATGTGAAGATCCTGCTACTGTGCTCACACAATGTGCCTCTTTAGACAAATTCCAGATTCACAAAGCTTATACTTTACTTCTCCCTCAAGTGTTAGCTGTTCCATGTAAGAATCTTATGCTTATTTCTGGGTTAATTCCTAGACCCAGGTACATTATGTGGCCTACTCTACATCAGAGACTATCCACAGCTGATAGATGTCTAAGCTGGGGATTGGAAGTCCCTGCAGGTTGTGTTTTGTGTGACAAAGCTGTAGAGACCCTTGATCATTTTCTCTAATCAGATTTGGAGGTCCCTATTTCACCGGATGGGAATAAGACGACAACCAAGCCCCTGGTACTTTCAACTGTCATATCTAGAAACAGCTCAAGACTTCTCCAGAAACAAAGGAAAGCTCAAGTAAGCATATGTTCTGCACTTATCCCATGACAAACATAATAGAAAGGACATTGGAGACAGTGATGGATCAAGTACAAAAGCGCTCATGTAAGCATGTTCTCTAAGCAATAGATAAGATTCCAATTCAACTCTCGTCACGTGTTGGAACATGAGTTAATTGAAAAAATCAAACTTCTTCAAACATTCTTAAAAGATGAGATTTAAAGCATACTGCAGGAAGCTTCGATTTTCTAGGAAAATGAGGTAGACTGCGGTCAATAAAGCCATCTGGAGCTCGGCGCCCTCCAACTGCTTGCTGACCAACACAAGCAACCATTTGGCTAATGTTGATTGGAGAACCTTTTGAGCCACATTCGGACATTATTAAGGGGCTATTCCTCCAGTGAAGCACTTGCATACAAACCTAAAAAAAACATCAATAAATACATTAATCAGATAAAGTTCCATACAACAACCAACTTGATATACTCTTTGCTGCCAAAAGAAATGTGCTACAATATGAAGTGAATGGCAATATATGTCAGGATCCATCAGAGAGATACAGGATTAGATGCTATGCCGAAGGAAACTCTGGCTGTGGTCCAGTCAGGAAGGTAGCCACGAAGATTGAGCTCATAGGAAGCAAAGGAACCAAACAAGGTGACCACAGAGGGAGCAGGGGATCAAGGGTCCTCTTTGGATACTTACAAATTGATATTGAAAGCAAAAAAATTTAGAATCACGAACTCCATCCTAATGCACACACGCACCTAGTCATTTGCTTCATGTAGATGAGATCACACTGATTTGTCATCTCAAGGAGAAAAAAACACTATAAATCAGCATTACCTTTCCAGCTCTATCACGAATTTTATTTAATATTTCAGTTATTTTTGCCTCCAGAGTTTGGGCTGCATCACAACCAGGCATGAGACTGAGCTTTCCCTCGTCGTGACTTTGTATCAACCTCTCAGTCTCTTGATAGGCTTCTGATATGTCTTTTTTCTGTTTATGAAGAAGTTCCCCAGGTTGGACATCATCGATACCAATTGAAAATCCATGATTACCTATCCATCTAGCACTGTCACCAAGAAAATACCAAAATGTTGGCAGAAAAATGATTTAGGTCCAAAGAGCAACTACATCTAGGATATGAATCCAAGCACACAGCAACATATATGAACTGAAAGACAAAACCAACAAGTAAACATCTAGGTCAGAGCAGAAATTAACGAAGGACAACAAAACAATCAACACATGCCTTGAGAAGAACAGAGTACTGCAAATGACAATGATAAAATTTTGTATTTAGAAAGAGAAACTAATCACCAGAAAACACCAACATAACACTGATGTTATGCAGATTATTATCACATTGGTAAATGAAAACCACAATTCAAAAAATGAACCAGCTGATAATATCATCAGTTTGGATTTTTTTACTAGAAAACCAGTCCACTGAATTTTCAGTACTGGTAATCTGACCAAAATAAATGGTTACACTCCATGCTTCAACTCTATCAAAAAGAGAAAGAACATAACTTCCAAAGAGATAATTGAATAAAAATATAAGTTAGGGGGTGGGGGTGTAAAGTCTCAGGCACAACAAATTAGTGAATACCCAATCTGAGCAAAGAGACCAAGCGAAACTTAGCAATTATCATAATGATGAAAATGTGACTTATCTAAACAACTCTACAATAGAGGAAATCAAGGGATTGGCCTCCCACACCTTGCCAACTCGGCCAAAGTTAGACCATAAATTTTCTTGGACGTGTAAATGTAGAAACATAGAAATTACCTAGTTAATTTCCATATTCTAGCATCAAAACAATGCCAAATGCTTTACCTTAGTTTTGCCACCCGATTCATGCAAGCCGCAGCAGCATGTGCATTATAATCTCGAAGAAGAACAGCAAAAAGACCAACTTTGTTTCCATTTCCTACAAATACAATACATGATGAGCAGCCAGATTACTGTTTGACAGCTAAAGAAAATTGAATACCGAAAGGAAATTTCTTCACAAAGTTCTCACATTTTCCTCATCATTTCTTTACATATTGAAGTGGGAAGGCGGGGAGTGAAGACCAAGACATTTAGGATTACTTCAATACTTTAATTAGTTGCAATGCCAGATTAATCACCCTTTTGTTCACAAATTATGTCAAAAAGCATTAGGCAGAATGGAATGAAATCCAAGTAAAAGGGAAGCTATTAATAAAGGAAAGGAGGACACTGCCTCCCATATTGTAGTGTAGGCAGCATTTGCCATAAAACCTCAAAGACATTGCTCCAAAATATCTGCTAGCACAGAGAGGATACAGCAAGGTCTTCTTCCACAAAGGAACGCTCTATTGTGGGAGAGACAGAAACATAGACCAGTAAACGTACGAAGTGCTTAAGTTGCATGGAAACGTGAAAGGAAACAGGACGTAAAAAAGAGGGGACATCGTACAAACCTAAATTATTTCTATTAACATTACACAAAAAAAAAAAAAAAAAAGTACCTAATAGGCTTAACTTGCTCAATGTTTATTGATAGAAAAAGAATAATCTTATTAAAACAAATTCAAAGAGAATTAAACAGGATATAACAGGAGGAAAGTGGGGCAGGAGTCCTCATAAGAAAACAAACAATATACTATAATACAGCATGTCAATCCCACTGGAGGGACATATAAAGTAAGATTATTTTCTCTTGAGGCTGAAGCCCAAATTGATGTCATAAACACCACCCTATCCAAAATGGAAAACCCATAGGGGTATATCTTGACACAACCTTAACCTTTCATCTCGAGTTTCTGCTACCATTCATACCAGTCTAAACATCACAATAACAAGTCTCCCTTTAGAAATCCAACTAGATATCCCCATTTATGAACTCATCCATTAAAACTTTGATCTAAGCAACAAGACATGATGTCCTTTAGAATTACATTGATGAGTCATGACAAGATAACATAAATGGCCACAACCCTATATCTTTTTCCCTCTAGAGATATGTATATTACATTGTGTAGAGTACAAGACTTAACTCAACCAAATATCAAGGTACATAATCTAACTTGATCAATTTCTGCTCTTGGATTTCCATATATTAGCGGGCTTACTGTGTGAAAATGATTTTCTCAAACTTCATCAAATATATTAGTTGGCATTTACTTGGCCAAAAATGTATTTACCTTCAGTCCAAGAAAGATACCAAGAATGCCGAATGATTCTTCGTCCAACTAAAGTGGTAAAAACTCATGACACAGACTAAAAATTACCTAGGGTAGCCTTTCCAAGTTGCCCAGATATCAGCTCACTGTTGCGGATATAAACAAAGCCATCTTTCGGGCACATGGTCTCCTCCCTGCATTTTGACACCCTGTCTTCAGGTTTGGAATAATTCTTCTCCTTCACCATAAGATTTACAAAGACTCTCATTTGTGCATGCGGGCGCAACAAAACATTAAATAGCTGTTTACCCGTCCAGAGCTCAATTGGCTGCAGCAAAGCAAAAGTATTTGAATCAGAATATAATGGAATGAACAAACATAACCACTCTTAAAGAATAATCACTGGCACATTGACTAAAGACAGTGCTATTCAAGGCTCCGGGAAGAAATAAATAAATGGTGTCAATATTTTAAATTTACTAACTACTTGAACAATATTTGCCAGTACTTTTGGAAATTTTGTCCTCCTCATTACGTTCACAAATCCATACACTCTTATAGACAAAAGCTATGGAACTAACCTTGAGCAACAGCGATCAAGGCCCGCTCATCCAAATAAAATATTCAAAACAAACAATAAAAGAGACACAGAAACAAAAAGAACAGCTAGGTACTCCCTCTATTGTATAAAGACTGGTTATTTTACTGTTTGCATGAATATTAAAGTGGCAAGATAGACTCATTTGTCTCTAATCACTAGTTCCAGTAATCTCTTCTTCCTTCTTTTTGTTAAGAGTCACGTATTAAATGCAAAAAATAGTATCGGAAGTTCTAATATTAAAGTGGCCTTTTTTTTTGCATTGAGAACACAAAATGGCCACTTAAAAGTGAGTATCTTCACTTTGCAAAATGGCCAATGATGAGGGAACGCAGAACGGAGGGAGTAACTTTCAATGGGAATGAGTGGAGCTGATATAGGAACGATAGACCTAGATATTCATTTCACACTCCCAAAGAAGGTTATTAAGCAATCAATTAAAAAAAAAAAAAAAAACATAAGATTCAAAGGAAAAGAGAAGAGATGAAGAAGATTAATTCGAGAAGAAATTGGCGTCCATAGCCTAGGCTATATAGCAACAAAAAAGAAAAAGAAAAAAATGAACTTCTAATCAGCATTATCTTATCTCCCGATTAATGACTAAAAGTATACGATAGGAATGGAAGACTCTTATCTAAAAAAAAGGAAAAAATGCAAGATTGATAAGAGAGAGTACTTATGACACAGAAGAAGAGGGTGGACAACCTTCAGGTTTCTTACAGGACAATTGCAGAAGTGCTACTGTTCAAATGCCTTCCTTGCCCGAATCCAATCATAGAAACATAAGATACCAGAGAGATTGACAGCTAGCATGGCAAGGGGCAGTGCAGGTTAAGCCAGAAAGATAGGAAAATAGGGTGTTCTTAAAGTGGGTGAAGATTTGGGTTGGAGAGAGTGAGGAAGGTAGCTAAGAATCTGAATTTTTTCCTTTTCGAGTGCTGGCATGAAATTTTAACACCGTTTATCCTGCAACCCTCCATCCCCATCCCCGTGGAGAAAAAAGTTTGTGTCACTACTACAATTGTTTATGGGATCATTCATGTGCAAATATGATGTTTCCCTTTTTCCAGAGACATCAAGAAACATGGGTTTGGGCACCAGGCCACCAGGTCTTTCTAGATCCTTGAGGAATCTCCCTCACATGATCCTTGGGGAATCTCCTTCACATGAATAAGTTCAATATAAGTACTCCTGCCTAGTTCCTACTATGAGACATATTGTCTAAGGTTGAAAACCTTCATGCGAGGAACCACCAATAGGTCACTTTGGCAAAGTAGCACATAATATTGTTTTTTTGCAAATAACCATCTTTTATCGCATTTTTTGTGCGAGAAGCACCAATTTGTTATAAAAAGACGTAGCTGCCCTTGCAATAAATTCTCAATTTAATTGACTTGTATGTTATTTAATTCAAATTTCTTTTGTTTCTTCCTCCATCTCCCCCTTCCTTTCTCTCTCCTCGTCTCGCCAAACCATTTTCCACACATAAGCACAACCAAAAGTTGTATCGACACATACAGATTGTAAAAATATAAAGGTACGAGAATACGACAAGAGCCAATCATCCTATTGTTTAACTTAACAATAGAATATTATGTTATGTACAAGTCATACTACTATAGTATGAATATGAACTCAGTCAACACACCTTAATCAATGCTGGTGCTGGCAAATCAATCATATCCATTCCATCTCCCATATAAGTACACATTAGTGAGAATGTTGCCCGATCATAAAATGTGTCCTTCCTTGTGATTAGATAAGAAGACGTCAAGAAGTCCTGAGTGGAAGCAACCAAAATAGCTCCGTTTTTCGGAGTACATAGGTTGTTTTGCACCTGCAATGGAAACAGAAACATTTTAAAATGACCATTTGCTAAACAGGATAGTATTGTTGAATGAAAAATATGTTTATGCGCGTAGAGCTAGCAAAATTTGAACTGACCCAAAGACAACACAAAATAAGCAGGTTACAGTTCAGAGTTACACCGCGCTTAATTAAGCGGCAAGGAAATAAGACCCCTCTCTCAAATATGTTCCTAAATAAGGAGCAGTAAAAAAAAATTATGAGAATTTAAATGCTTTCTCAATAGAAAATGAGTTTTCAGTTTCACTTAAATTTCTTTCTGGGGACCTTTTTTTTCTTCTTTCTTAGTTTAGTAATAAACTTAAAATAAATAAATAAAAAAAAATAAAAAAAACTGACCCAAGAACCATACTAACACAGACAAATTAAATCATTTTGAGTCACACAAGTTTCACAGCATGTAAAACCATTTCTATATAGCATGTCATACCAAGTATTTTGCTCAAAAAGTTTGAGTATCAAAAATTTAACTGAAATTATACACTAACAACCCACATTCGCACATCTATGAACTACACAACAGGCTGAAGCCAACAGAGAACACACACAAGGAATGTAGGCAAACTGCACTCCCTACACCAAGAACGCAATAAATCTGCATGCAAGTCAGTTTTCATTCAAATAACCATTTTAACTTCGGCCACAAATAGAAAATTCTTCAGACAATAAGAAATTATAGGAATAAAGTCAAAGAACAGGCCGAATAATATAGGCAAAAACAAAGGAAACTTTTTAAGAATAAAACATTTTAAGAGCACTATCAGTAATTTCAAGAGCTAGACAGATTAGAAAACGGGGACAAGGCAATATTCGACAGGTCAAAAGATTTATAAAATACAATAAATACAGCAAGTTAAGTTTACCCCCATTAACAGTAAAGCCTCTGTTCGTGCCTCCTCTGTCTGTGGAACGTGCATATTCATCTCATCACCATCAAAATCAGCATTATACGGGTTGCAAACAGATTCATTGAATCTCAAGGTTCTCCATGGCATTATTCTAGCCTGCAAGCATGCTTATAAACTATTAAGCCTTGTTAGCATATACTATAACTGAAGTGCACCATGAAGTTAAAAATGGACCTCACCCTATGGGACATGATAGACATCCGATGCAAGCTAGGTTGCCTGTTAAAAAGAACAACATCACCATCTTCCAAGTGACGATGAACTATGTCACCAAACTTCAGATCGTCAGCAATCCGTTTTCTAGCAGAAAATGTTAAATCTCTGCAAAAGAGCATACACAATCTTGCCATATTAATCTAACAGCGATTTCTACATCTGCAGAATACTAAGAATAATGCCTCACCTCTTATCACCATTGGGTTCCACTACAAACTTTGCACCTGGATACTTCTTCGGCCCGTTGCGCACACACTGCCTTAGCTTTTCAATATTGTGATGGTTGACACATTCAGGGTAAGTTAAGATTGATGCCATTAATAATGGAACTGCAACCTGCAAGGAAAAGAAAATGAATAAAAATGCAAAAATAAATTCTTCCCTACCAACCAACTAAAAAGTTGATTTAAAGACAGACCTCTGTAATTTTCAGATTAGGATCAGGCGATATAACAGTCCTTCCAGTGAACTCAACACGCTTTCCAGACAGGTTCCCACGGAAACGTCCCTGTTTTCCCTTTAGACGCTGAACAAACCCACTCAATGGCTTGGTAGGTTGCTGGCCCAGTGAAGCAACACGTACATCACTGTTAATGAATTGAGCGACTTCAACTTGAAGGTAATCCCAATCATCCTAAACAATGATTTAGTGAGTATCAAATCATCAACATACGTATTTAATCATTTTAGATGAAGCTAATTGTCCTTGAAAAAATAGATGATAACACGTTTTCTATCAAGCCAAACTAAATTTGAAAGCTTACTTGCTACGCAAAAAAAATTGAAAGCTTTATGAAAAAAGACCATAATTACTTGGTTCAGTGTTGGTATTGAGACGTGTTCTCTAACAAACTCTATTAAAAGAAGCAAGCGGGATAAAAGTTTTGTTGTCATACCAAAATTTTTGATGAGTTACTTGGTTCTTGCAAGCCCTGCCGAAGACAAGCATTTGCTTGAAGGATTCTCTTTAACCTTTCTGTAATGTCATTTTCATTGCTGAAAGTGGTGACAAAGTAGAAAAACACCGTCAACTACATGAATTGAAAGCCAGCAAGTCACTTCCCAATGTCAAAGTTGGGGAATAAAAAATGAAAGCAAGAAGAAAAGAATGGCGCTGACACAATTAGATAATACTGAAACATACCTTTGGATTCCTCCATCCACAAAAACAGAAGGACGCAGGGCCATTGGAGGGACCGATATGTTGGTAATTATAAGCTTCTCAGGTCTATCCTGTAGATAGAGTATCTCACAATCCTGCAAGATGAGCGAATGATACTTAAATCAAAGTACAAAGTACAAACAGGCAAAAGGAGGAAGGGGGAGAACACTTTCATCCATTACCAGCTTTAGTGTGGTATTTAAGGCTAGCAATTATCTTTTTTTTAAGATGAATTTAAGGCTAGCAATTATCATTATACATATATACATATCTTCAGAGCTTGCAATTGTGTTAATTTATTTTTTGATAAGAGAAATTTGTAAATGATATAATTACCGGCTAAGAGGACAAGGAGTCCTCAAGAGATCTAGGTACAAAAAAAATATCCAATTAGATATCATTCCAATGCTACTAAATATCAGTGAGTATCAACCCCTTCAGAGCTTGCGTTATAGTTTTGCATATACATGCCTACATACATATAAGAAGATGTGTGCAAGCAACTCATACACACACAGATCATACATACATACACACATAGATATATCTGAGGGGGAGAGAGAGAGGAGAGCTGAAAAAAAAAAGGAGGGAGGGAGGGAATGGGAGAGACAGATAAGATCAACACAGGAGACTTATAAAGACAATACTTCACCTGATCTTGCATTTGTTTGAATAATAAAAGTGCATCATGTGGATTTATCAGGGACAGTACAGATGTTCTGCTTTCTTCACTATCTTTGTCCTGTTTTGGACGATTGTGGACAATTGCCAGAACTGTTTTTCCTTTCTTCACCTTTCCTGCAACACATGAATAGTAGCTGGTAAGCATAAGCAATTTTCGAGAACAAGAGAAAATGGCAACTGATATACGATGCATAGAATACTAGTAATTATTACTACTAACTACATTTAAAAAAGGTTTAGGCTTTACATACTACATAGACAGTTCTTTGCTAGGTTGCTTAGGCAAAGCATTCAATTTAAAAGTGGATGGAAGCAGCATATATCCTATAGTTAGAGTCGATTTCGTCTCCTAGATCAGCTACATCAAAGAAGTGGCCAGACACAGAAGCCTTTTTATTTATAAGAAAAATTTGTATTAAACCAAAATGATGATAAGTACAAGCTAAGAGGACAAGGAGTCCTCAAGAGAGCTAGGTACAAAAAGAATCTCTAATTACAGATCAACCCAATGCCATTGAATATGGTGGTAAACACCCCTTTAAACGCCCCAGCAGCTTTGGCCTAAAGAGAAGCAAAGTAGATCACCCGATCCCACACAAAAGCACATGGCTTGGAAATCCCATAAAAGACTCGAGACTTGCGTTCCAGCCAAAGGCACCAAAGGATAACAAAGAAAGCACACCGCCATAACACTTTATCGTCTTACCCCCACCAAGCCCAACATACTGGGTCAACATGTGCTGAGTAAGGCTGGGAGGGCAAGTGAAGCACTCCCCAATAATCCCAAACACCTCACCCAAAGAGGACGAGCGACCTCGCACTGCAAAAACAGATAAAGACCCAACTCACTAGCACGATGGCATAAAGCACACATATTCTGGAGCAAAGTCCAGCCAGGTTTCCTACGCTATAACACGTGATGAATATATCCCCTTACCCAGTATCACGGTCCAGACAAACGCACACACCTTGAGGGTCCAGACAAAGAAGCCTTAACACCACTGATTTAATAGAACCCTTTCGTCTCATAACAAGGAATCAAGGATGCCTGACGGGCACAAATAACACAGAAGCTGCATGAACTAACATTCGGTCATGTATCAAAAATTGAAGGGAGCACTCAGTCAAGACGATAACCTGAAAATTTTAACAGGAAAATGCACCAAGGGAACAGAAACAACAAAGCATACATGCGGATTTATGGCTACTAGAAAAAAATGTAACTAATCAACCAACCATATTCTTCATACTCCCTCTGTCCCAAAATCATCTTCTCACCTTCCGTTCTGGGACGTCCTTTCTTTCAAAATGACCATTATACCCCACTTATGTCTCACTTTATACCCCTTCCATTACCCCCATATCCACCCATAATTATGCAGTTATAACTCATCTCCATGGCCCGTAGCCAGCATCCTTGCGGTCGCCGATTTCGAGCTCATGCTTTTCAAATCTCCGGCAGTCTCGTATACCTTGTTGAAGGACCTACTCTGACCGCCACTGCCTAACCGCCGCCATCTCTACTTCCTCATCTGGCTCCGATTACGAGATCTGATCCGCAACTGCCTCGTCAAGCAGGAACCGGGGCCTACCTCCAGCCCCCGTCCCCTTCTCTCCTGCTCCTGTCACCGCCTCTTCTTCACTGGCTTATCCTCTCCCAATAGCAACATTATCATTCTGGTTAACTAGACCCACACCCACCCTCCCTTGATGAGAGCAACAAAAAATGTAAAAAATAAAACAAAATTGCAAATCGGTGGTGCGAATTTGTAATTACATTACACTCTAAGCCCTTGTTCATCTAAAAAAATGAAAAAACTTTTGTGCTATAACATATCTAAAATCCGGAGAAACGAAGAAGAAGATGAAAGGTGGTTCAAGTTGTCAGAGAAGTGGGTAGGTGGGCGTGTGGGACTGGGAATTTCAAGAATAGTAGAAACGAATAGTAAATTTTTAATTTCAGACGCAAAGAAGGGAACTTGGTTGCTTTCCTAAATAAGCATGCCAAAAAGAATTGGGAAGATGTATTTCGGGACCAGGGGAGTATTTTCTTGTACAGCTCTTTTTTGTTTCTAGATTGCTGTTTCGTCGAGGGCTTTTGCAGATTTGTTGAGTCACAAGAATTATGTAGACCCAGGACTGCTCGCCGATGTAAACCAATGACTCTGGATAAAAATAAATCGGGAATTCTAAAACTAACACTGCCTAATTTGCCTTCATGAAAATCTTGAAAGATATAAATCCCCCAGAAATGCAACACTAAGAATCCAACCACCAATTGATGAATTTGCTGCAAATTAATCCCGGAAGAGGATGGAACTGATGAATCTCCTTTTGCATTGACATTTTTCAAAGGGGATGGTGCTCTTATATTAGTTACATCTTCTCACACAAAACTATTCAACTCCTGGGAATTACAGAAAGCATAAAACAAAGAAGTTTACTTTGACTGCAAAAATAGCAAATTTCCCTCAAATACCTAATTCTAAGACAAAAGCTAAAACAAACAGCCTCTCTGCAACTATAGGGTAAGGCTGTGTACCACCACTTACACAGCCTAGGCAAGAGTCTCATCTGAAGGACAACAATATAGGAACGGCATACTCAATATCAAGCTGAAAACCTCGCTCTTTGATAAATTCATAACAGGATGAATAACATTGCATAATGTTGGGAAATTTACATTCTTATAATTGGCAACACTCTGTTGTTGCTAACTCTTGATAATGTTTCAAGGGAGGATATAGCTGTATATGCAAATTTTATTTCAGCAAAATCCCTTTAAAGGGTGTCATCAACAGATTAACAATACTATCAGCATTCAGCAGCAGCACTCAGAAAATCCCCTATATTTTTGGTAAAGTGACTTATAAGTTAATCAAATTCTATAACCAACATGTTAAATGTTTAGAAAAGAACCCAACCTTGAGGGGGTATACTCAACTGGTAAAAGATCTACGATTTATTCCTAAGGTCCCTAGTTCAAGTTCCCTTAAGACCACGAGAGGTTTTCCTGACTATTATTAACTTTAGGGCATATGGGATTAGCCAAGCAAAGCTCGGATACCCATGTTATCCAAAAAAAAAATATATATATATAGGAAAGAGCTCATCCCACATCAAAGGATTCATCCTAAGTTTCATCCAACATCAACAACATAAACATTACCCCAATGCCTCCAAAGAGACTCCCACCTAGGCACGATAAGGGGGGGTCAGTTGTACGCAGCCTTACCCTCACAGAGAGGCTATTTAAGTTTGACCCTCGATCCGAAGTTTCGTCCAGTGTAGTAAAAACCTTTCCACAAGGCAATTCCTGATTCATCCAACTTGGTCATACTGATGACATTACTTTACAAAGGAGGATAGAGACAATCATATAAAATAATATAAAAATCATAAATTGTGCAATAGGAAGGGTGAGAAAGACAGATGTACAAAATCACACTGACAGAAGCATTAACATTCATCTGCAAGTAATTTAGCGAAGTAAAACCATACCATTAACATATTGACATCTAAAGCATTTCGTTTCTGCTCTGGAGGAACACTTCTTCACTAGCTTTTTCTTCAGATCAGTTTTCTGCAGTGAATCTAGCTTGGGATTTCTCATCTTCTTTAAATAATCTTTACATTCTTTTTCTGGCAGCAGAATATGAGAACAACGCTGACAAGTAACAAATAGGTATACAAGTTTAGGCGACTAGCATAACAAAGAGTCAAATCAAGGTTCAGACAAACAGTAATTGATACTCCCAAACAAGATCATATTGCGTGTGTATTGTGTTGGATATGTCATATGTCCATTTACATATATACTCTCATCAAGCTAACACACAATTGGACTTACTACATATCACCACACAAAAACATCCTGGACAATAGTGGCTTACCCAGAGGTATAGAGGGAACAAGCTCTCATAGTCCAATTGTGCGTTTGGCAAGCAGCTTTTGGGAGATTTTGAGAGGAGCTTTAACTTTCGGGACATTAAAAGCTCTCAAAATCATTATTTGGATGGAAGAGATTTTGGAGAAGATTTTTAGCTTTTGGGATGGGGTCAAAAGCTCCCAAAAGCTCTTTTTGTGAAAGCTATCAAAGCAAGCTTTCACCCAAAAGCTGAACCTAAAATCTCACAGCTAAATCTCACAATTGCAGCTGTTTGCCAAACATAGCCCAAATCACATGTGCAGGCTTTAGCCATATGACACAGATATCCAGAACAGCCTTTTTGATATTAGAGGTATTTACATAATTATTGACCTTTCCAAACTGGCCAGCAGCCAGATAGCATAAACAACCCGAAGAAAAGGCATACAGAAAGAAAAGCATGAATAGGAATAAAAGATGGCTTCAAAATGAAACAAGGAACAACACATGCTAATGATCCAGCTTTTGATATTACATGATAATCAACAATCTGTAAATTCTGGTGCCAAATCACATTTAACAACTACTTGTCCGCTGCTACGTAATAAGTAGACTGCTTCAATTAAACAAAGTGAACTTAAAAGTAAACTTTTTTCAAATAGTCTTAATGTTTTCATTTTTTTTTTTCTCTTTTCCCTTTATTGCATTACTACCTTTGGTTACTAATACTTCCAAGTTATACTTCCCCTACCTAACATTTTCTTGTATCAAATTTTTTTGTTTCATTTCTTTTCCAGTTGGACTTTCACAAAGCAGCTCTCTACGTCCAGAAAGATAATGTTGCATACATCTTAACCTTCCTAGATCATACCAGGGGTGGGATCTACACCAGGTGGTCTTAATATTTCGTTGTAAAGCAGCATGATACACTTCATGACTTCAATTTTTTTCCCCTTAATCTCTTTCAGCCTCATGTCTGTGGTTTTGGCTCTTGTGGTCATAGAATAACAAAGCCTTCCCTACTAGCACAATGTCTAGAAAAGAAATAAATGTGTCTAAGCCTATCTATAAAGACCACCTAGTGTACCAGAGACATGGGACTATTCTCCGCTTATAGACAAACAGGTTCAGCATGCTCCAACATATCCAAAAAAATCAAATGATTAAAAATAAAAAAATAAAAAAAATAAAAAGAGAGAGAGAGAGAGAGAGAGAGAAAGTTGAATCTATTGAAACAGAGCCCCACAACATACCTTGCAAATACACTTCAAAACATCTAAAATGGCACCAATGTAGCCAATATTGAAAACAGGTAGAGCAAGAGTCAGGTATCCATAATGGCCGGGGCAGTCTTCATACTTCGCATGACATGTTGCGCAGAGACCGCTGCTTTTGTTTGGAGGCCCCTGGAGCAACAGACCCAGTGAGCATTAAATGGAAAGTTGCACATAATTTGCATCAGAAGCTACATACTGTTGCATAATAATAAGCTAGATAATAGCATATACTGTTGCATAATAATAAACTCCATATTACTCATCTCCTTCTCAATGACTAGAGTGTAGCTCATTATGAATCACACGTCAGTAGATTTACAGATCCATAGCTTAGCATATCAAGTTGTCTTTCATAAGCTTGTTCTAGTATTCATATTATTTGTAAGGTTTAGTAAGCAGTATCACCTTAACAGTTATGGTTTTATAGTCAGTGCCAAGGGGAGAGGCCATGATGGCTCAGAACCCAATGCCATCAGCACTTTCTTGTAGGTAGGCTTTGAACTTCCAGCCTGAAGATTCAGGAAGTGAGCTCAAGGCTGTGTTGTTGGTAATCTGTCAAACATTCAATCCGTTTAGCAAGGGCTGAACAAAGAGTAAAATGCTCAATTATTCCACCCTTTACTCCTATCTTCTTATCTTTTTAAAAGTTCAACTGCTTCAAATTTCCCAACCCTCCATAATGTTTATTTGACCTATTCATTACATCTTACACACCATCACTGGAGACTAGACATCCCAAGCACAACTGGGGCCAAAACACGTGGAATTTTCTACAAAAAATTGAGCCAATTCTAACAACTAGGATACCCATGTTGATTATTTGAAGCTTAATCAATGTAACACAATTAATCTAACTATTACTAGACCAATAAAGAAAATACATTCTACAGAGAGAGACACAGAGAGAGAGAGAGAACCATCGACTGTTGTGAAGCAGGATCTTCAAAGTATTTAATCATGGTCCAGTTAGATTCAAAACCAGGCATCCCCAACATGGTAATTTAAAGAGTAATAATTTATTATTGTAAGATCAAATGTACAAAAGAAGAGAACATGATATCCACTCCACATAAATAGTTACAAATTGGCCCAATTACGTTGAAAATAACCAGAGTAACCCCTAAAAACACCTGATGCCCTTGCCCAAAAAGAGGCTTCCAAAGCAACTCAGGGCAATCGCCAATCGGAAACCCCATTAAATACCCGTGCATTCCTCTCCAGCGAACACACCATAGAATCGCTAAAGTAGCATTATGCCACAACAACGGCATCCCCAACTTCTTCTCTCTTCCCCCACCCCCTTCAACATCAGATTCTCCCAAGTCCCAAGCCCAACCCACAGAACCTTATTTCCTTAATCTCTCCATGTCTCTGTTTAACACTTTGCTTTCAAGGGATTCTCACGATCTTTTAAGTTTAGAACAGATAAGCACATGAATCCAAAATCTAGCTTAACTAAAATGCTTAATGCTATGAACCATCAAGGTCCACGTTTTCTTTATTGGGTTTGTTTCAAGTTCATAACACTACAAAAATGCACCACAACGTACAAATTGCATCAGAAGGGAAAAAGAGAGTGCACCATTTTGGGGTCTAATAGCCCGTTGGCAATTGGCTTTTTCTGTACGTCATAGTAAACAGCTCTATACACTTCAACTTCGGCAATTTTACCGATCTCAGCCGACGAAAACATTGAAAACTTGATGCTCCCGCTACACATAACACCCATCAAAAACCCCAAATCAAGAACAACAAAATTTAAACTAAAAAAATCCCAAATAAACTGAAAATCATAACTTACATTCGGCGAGGCTCGTTGTCCTCGATATAGGGTTGTTTGGTGAACTGTAATTTGTCATGAGGTCTCGCCATTTTGTTTGTTAATTGGCGATATCAACTTCGAAATTCAGGCGATGATCCACTGGAAAATACTAGAGGAAGTTGTATATGAGAAGAGTGGTGGCGTTAGGGTTTTAGGGCCAAGAGGGTTTAAGCAGAAACAAGAAAGGGGAGAAGAGAGCGGTTTACCGGCAACCGTCTCTCGGCGCCAGAGACAAGGTGTGAGAGAGAGTAGGGGTTTTAAGCCACTTCCCATACAGCTTAGGCTTTCAATGGGCTGCTTGAGCCGCGGCTTACCACCGTTACAGGTGAATAATAATGAAGTTATAATTGTTTGACAATCTATAACTATTCCCAATATACGCAATAATAGTTGGAGATAACCAAAACAAAGCATTGATGAGGGAAAAAAACGTGTTAAGAGTAAATTGTCAGTTTAAGCAAAAGTTTATAGTGAGGAAACCGCGGTTAATCTTATCTTAATTGTCATCACTAGTGAGTATATTAGTCGCAAAATTTATGGGGTACCCATCACATTTGGCTAGGAGTATATAAGGATGGTTAATGTATCGTATCGGCTCGCATGTCGTACCATACCTGTATCACTGTATGTCTGGAGCTTCAATAGCGCCATATTACGTTTAGGCTCAACAAGTGGATTCCGTGTCATGTCACCTCACCCTAATAGTGGTTCAAGTCTTGGCACTACTTGTCGTATTGTGCTTCACGCCGCATCATGGACCACTCTTATGCCCAAGGTCTTTAAAAACTAGCTTATCATTTTTAAGTTGGTCCATGTCGGGTTATGTCTCAATATGTTTTTTTCGTCAACCTTAACTCAGGCATGACCCGCTAGTTGTACCAAATACTAGAGTCGTGCTTACGTCATTTTAGGCGAAGTTTGTGTTTCATTGTGTTTTGAAAGTTGCATGTGATACATCTATTCAGGAAATGTGTCGGAAATTGGTAATTAAATATGAACATTGTTTTGGTTATTGAGAGGTGACAAACTTTTTAGGTGAGCTATATAATGAATTTAATTGCCAAACATTGTATTTACTAATACCATAATTCTATTATCATATTTTCTGCAACCCTTGTCATATACTCCACACTCTAACTCTAGCTTGTATTTATTTGTTATATAATGAATTTAACTTAGTCAATGTACCCATATTTGCTATTTTCTATGTATATATCTCTTGTATTTATTTATTTTATTTGAGGGTCTTTATTTATTTTCATTTTTTTATTTGTCCTAAACGTGGAAAATGATCCTATCCTTTATACTTTTGATTTTATGATTAGTACTATTAAAATGAGTTTGTTTAACCTATGTGATTCATGGAGGCAATATATATAGCATGTGTTTTTTTTTTTTTTTTTTACCGAACTAAGGTTGTATTATTATTATGTTATGATTAATATAAATTAATTTTATTTAATTAATATAAAGTTCCTTTTGATTGAGAAAAAAAAAAAATATAACAAAGGTAATATTGCAAACTCACAGTTGGGGAATGATGTTACCAACCATTGGATTACCTCTTGAATTCTATTTGATGTGGTTTTATTTGATCAAAGTAATAGATAGCTGTAAGAAAAAAAGAAATGTTCCACTAGTTGAAAGCATCTACCGTGGATTTTAAAATCATAGGCTCGATTTTTCTAAACTTGGTTTCTTCATTTAAAAAATAAATAAAATTAAATTAATGGAAGCTTGTGAATTTGTGATCAGCATTTCTGCCAATAGTAGTGTTAATAGTATAATGAGTTTCATAAATTGCAGGGTAAACGGATAAATTTGCCCATTTCACCTGAAACACTATTTTCTCCCTATTATCTCTGATCTCATCTCCTCTCACTATCTCGTATTTCCTCCTTAACTCAAATTCAACTGTCAACATACTGAGAAACACGCAAACATTTCAAGTTAATTGAAAGCCAAAAGGCATGGTCGCAAAGAGAGGCGTGAAGATAAGAAAAATAGAGGCAATGGCGGTAAATGCAAATTCTAAGGTCCTCAATCTGGTTTCGTAGTTCATGATCAAACTCCCCATTTATTGACCAATTAGTCAGAGCCGATCATAAACTTCGGCCTAATGCATGCAATGTTGTCATATTTGTCACTCATCTTGTACAATGGAGAGCTGTTAGCATATGACAACCTTAACTAAAGAGAGTTTGATAGAGTATATGACTTCTACGGCCCTACTTCGGGTGAGCCGCAACGTAGTTATGGCTCTCTTCTGGATGATACCCAAACTCACTGCTTATGTAAAGGAAACCATGTCAACCAAAAGTTTAAGGTCGTAGTTAAAGACATATCAATTTATTAATATTTCCCACTAGCTAGCTTCTCGGTGAGAAAAGGGGAAGAAGGTCGTCAAACGCAGGGGCAAAGGGTGGGGCAAGGGGTGGGGCAATGGCAAGGAAGTGAGGTAGGGAGCAGGGTAAAGGTTGTGTGAGGGTAGGGTGTTTTTTACAGGGTTGGGTTAAGCTACGCATAGGTGGGGCTATGAGTAGGGGATAAGGAAGAGGGAGAACAAAATAGAGAAATGAGTGTGAATATTTTAAATGGAAGAACTTATCAATTCGTCAATACTTGCTTGTGCTTTGTAGTCAGTCATAAGTTTACTACCTTTGTATTGTGGTGTATTGCCAATTACTACAGATCTTTTGTGAATAGTGGTTAACTAGGTTGCACAGGTACGGGTACTGATATGAGTATCAGTACGGATACCATTACGGGATACTGCAATTTCTAAGAATTTAGGACACCCCCCCCAAAAAAAAATACAAGTAAATAACTACACAAAACAATTTGAAAATGCAATGATAAACTTAGAAAAATAGCTCAAACATTACAAAAAAAATATATGGTGTAACATACTACAAAAGTGAAATGAGAATACTTGGTTAAACATCGAGAAAGTAGTGAGCAACGCTGATGACACCTCATACCTAATGATCGAAAGAAAGTTTAGAAGAGTATTCAGTTATATCTAGCAAACAAAGTAAATATATACTGAAAAAGAGTCAAATTGATAACAATATGAATGATGTGGAGTATCCATAAGTATCATCGAAGTATCCGATATTATTTAATTTCTTTTTATAACCAGAAAATAGGATGCGTGTTATAGAGCATATCAGGTGCATATCCACAAGTATCTATTGAGTATCGATATTGGATACGTATCGGATACGGGATACGCTTGCTAGGTGAAGTATCCGAGTAACGATAAATTATTAGGTGTTCTCAGGTATAAACTCGTTAGGCGCACCCGACCCAATATACTTAAAGTTATCTAGCCCAAGTCTACTTCTTATTATCATAACCTAGACCTGGGCAAATGGGCGGACTGAGCCGGGTTAGCCCATTTAGTAAACGGGTTGGGTCGGGTCAGGTCAGACAATTTTATAGATGGGCCAAGACGGGTCGACCCGTTTAATTAACGGGTTGGGCCGGGCCGCCATTTAAACAAAGTACACATCATGAATTTAGTCAACATTAGTACTGTTTAAACTTCTTCTCCTCCTATTAACTGATTTTCTCTCTCCTAAATTACTTTTTCTTGTTGTTATGTGCATACACTGTTTTAATTATCCGTGATGAATCATCACTTTTTCAACTATCATCTTCCATTCCACCATCTTCACCATCTTCAATTACTTCATCATCATCAATTTCTTCTTCATCATCATCGTTGCTATTATCAGAGCTCGAATTTTCGGCGATTTCCTTTTCGTTGTTTTGATGGGAGAATGTATGAATTGCAAAGAAATGGAAATTGGAAATTGCAATTGAAACTCGTTATGTGCGTGAACTGTTTCAAGCATTTGGAATTGGAAATTGCAGGCTTGC
>BSSO01001095.1:0-25981 GCA_030267885.1 Mesembryanthemum crystallinum
TCATTGGACCCTAAATGAAAATGAACTCAAAAGTTTAGGTACCCTAAATGGGAATATGCAAACGTCAGACACCCTTTTTAATATTACACCAAACCTCGGACACCCTTTTTGAAATTTTTCCTAATTTCAATGCAACACCGTTCCATCTTGCATCATTGCATTATCCCATGAACTTGGGAATGGAATACTTATATATATATACAAGATGTTTATATCTACTTATTACTGTAAATGAGCTGTGCTGGCAAAGTTAATCACTACTTAATTGAACAATGGTCACTTGCGTGGTTTCATATACTTGCGAGTAAAAGTAACTTGTTCCCTCCAATAACTGCTTTTTTTTTTTTTTTTTTTTCCTTCACTCGTTTTCCTTATTAGTCAGAGTCTCAAATGATAATAAAACAGGGGACTGTAATCTATGTTTTAATACCATGTCCAACCTATGATAACATGATTTTCATAGCAAGGTTTCGTGGTTTCAAAACTCCCTTCGTCTCTATTTATTTCTTTTTTTTGCATAAAAAGGAAGTGGGAATAAACAACTGATTGGAGTGGAGTGGAATCCATATTGATCTGTTGGTCTGCAAGTAACCGGTTGATGGACCGCTAGTAGTCTATCTTGCTAGCTTCAAATTCCATTGCACATGGAGAGCAATTTTGAAGATTCACCAGTGAAACTAGGCTCTATTTGTCAGGGATTCAAGATTAGGGTGTGGGAGAAAAGGAAAGTAAAATGCTCTCACTCTGTAAGTAGTTGAGTAAAGTTTAAGAATCTGCTACTGTTCCTTTTCGGCTACCAGAGGGGGAAAAAAATAAAAGAAGGGTTAGAGATGACAAATAGACAAGCCTAGAGGGACCAATACACTCATTCGAACCATTTCGTTCATCCTTGCAGTCCTGCAGATGGCTGTATATATGTGGTATGCTTTCTTCCTGGTTGTATAATTATTGTGTTCAAATTGTCTTAGCTGCTAACTTGTGTAAAGAATACTTATTAGCTATCTTATTTGTTTGTGGTATCATGTATTTGTTAGGAGGTCGGACTTGATTATTGTTTGGCGATGAGTACAGCTCCTTTGGTGGGTTTAGAGTCTGAAGTCTGGAGTTTGAGTGTGCTAACTAAAAATAAAGTCTCGAACCAAGTTACACAAAAACGCACAAATATCCCTATAGATAACAAAACCTATCCTTCGATATACTTGTTGTCAGATTAGGACGCTCATAGCCGAGTCTGAGTATTAATGTTTAACAGCGACATGAAAGTCACTAGCTTACTATAGTTTACTAACAACTGAGTAAAATACTTGCTGCTGGCAGAAGATCAGAGGGAGGCTTCAAAGTTCTTGCTGATAATGGTAATATTCTTCTTCTTTATTAATGATCGAATCAAAGTTGCTTTAGCTGCTAAATAAAACTCAAGATATGTTACATTAGATGATAATGGTACGTATCTCTTTCTATGCTCAAAACTTGAAAATGAATCCCTGCATGCTCACAAGGATATTCTCTGCACTTGGGTAGCCAATCAGCTGTCTTATTCGGTGACAACCGTTTCAGGCAACTGTAAGAAGGTTCCCGAAAAAAAAAAAAAAAAAAAAAAAAAAAGAGAAAGGGGACGAATGCTTATGGGTAGCAAGTAAAATATTACGGAGATGGAAGGTAAGTAAGTAAACCCAGATTTGGGGAGGTGTGGGAAGAGGACCATATGAAAAAGTGAAGGGGGTAATGGGGTATAACATGGGGAGTTTTTTTTATCTGCTTTGCCTTTGCCCACAACCCTTAATTCCAACATCTGCTGTTGTTTGTTTCTCGTTTATTCTGCTTTTTTTGCCTCAACCATAGTCTCTGCACCATCCCACTCATCCTCAAAAGGAAGCATGCCTATTTAGAAATTGGTCGGTTTTTGTGTCATTATTAAATTTCTTCCCACTATGCAAAGTTTTTTTGGGTGCTCGAACATAACCTACGCCTGTATGTATATATATACGTATTGGTGCTGGTGGCCTGCTCAGCCTTTCAGGATTCTGCATGCTTTGCTCTTTACCTATATTCAGTTAGACTTAGCAACTTGCTTACCTCTTTCTTTTAGCGCGGCCTCCTTAAATTTAGCAAAGCATCATTGGCGGACTCCTTTCTGTACCGCCATTGACAAGGATCACTAAAAACCTGTTAGAAACCCGTCTTCCTAGGAAGGTAAGAGAGCTAAGTTTCCTCAGTTAGTCCATTTCCCACATTCAATTTAAGGCCATAGTTTCTTTATTTGTTCTAGTGCCATTGTGATGGGGACTCTCCACCTGAAGAAATGGCCACTACTGCACATCTTTTTGATCACCTATACTTGCCTATTTTGGGACTCTCTTGCTAGGCACCATAAACACACATCCAAAAGACACAATCATGTGCATTCTTCTCCCCCTACTTCGGGGATTTCTCTGCCTCCTTCTCCTCTTCCTGACAACCCTGCTCATGCACCAGCCTATGTTCCTAGTGGTTCTTTTGATGTGAGGAATTTTGGGGCGGTGGGTGATGGAGTTGCAGATGATACAGAAGCCGTGAAGGCAGCTTGGGATGCGGCTTGCAGCTATACTGATGGCCCATCCGCTGTATTGCATGCCCCTAATGCACATACCTTCATGATTCAGTCCACCATCTTCACTGGGCCTTGTCAAAGTGAAGTAATATTTCAGGTAATAACTCTGCTCTTTCGTTTAGGCATTAGAGGTACTACCCAATGTTGTCTGTTTATATACCAAGGAAATTCTGACGTACATTGGAACAGATTGACGGGTCTGTTGTGCCACCTGATGGTCCCGAATTGTGGCCCCATAACATGAGTAAACGTCAATGGCTGGTTTTCTACAGAGTAGAAGGATTGTCACTCCAAGGGGGTGGCCGTATCGATGGAAGAGGACAGAAATGGTGGGATCTCCCCTGCAAACCCCACAAGGTAACATCTTTATGGTTCATTCATGCAGGAAGTAATCATTTAGCTTGCATTATTCAAACTTATTATAGGCTCTGACATCATTCACTCATACAGGGCGTGAATGGAACAACAATGCCAGGTCCCTGTGATAGTCCAGTCGTAAGTATCTCTGTTTCATGCGGTATCAGGACATTCATATGATTGGGAAGTAACTTGTCAGGCTTAGCTCACAGTGTTTAATTTTTCCAATGCAGGCCATTAGATTCTTTGAGAGCTCCAACTTGACACTAAAAGGACTTCAAATCCAGAATAGCCCCCAGTTCAACATCAAGTTTGATAGTTGTCACACTGTCCATATAGAATCGATTCGTATAACAGCACCAGCCTTGAGTCCCAATACAGATGGAATCCACATTGAGAACACCAACAACGTTGAAATATACAACTCTTTTATCTTCAACGGTTAGGCTTCACACAAAAATATTTTTTTTGCCATCGAATCATATTTTTAATTCCTTTTTTAAAATAATTTTAATTCTGTATGCAGGGGATGACTGCGTCTCAATTGGCTCTGGTTGCTATGATGTAGACATCAGAAACATGACTTGTGGGCATGGTCACGGTATCAGGTATTCTCGCCAAAATTATGTTTACTAAAACAAGTGCGCGCACGCACTGAGCCTGGCTTATTCATCACCTATTCTTCTCATTCTTTGTTGAATAGTATTGGGAGTCTTGGAAACCACAATTCGAGGGCGTGCGTTCACAATGTGACCGTGAGAGATTCCCTGATCAAGTTATCAAGCAACGGGGTGAGGATCAAGACATGGCAAGGGGGATCAGGGTCAGTTTCAGGGGTGACTTTTGACAACATCCACATGGACGCAGTGAGGAACCCCATCATGATCGACCAGTTCTATTGCCTTGGCAAGGGATGCAGCAACCAGAGCTCGGCAGTGTTTGTGACTGACATTCTGTATTCAAACCTCAAGGGCACGTACGATGTCAGGAGCCCTCCCATGCACTTTGCCTGCAGTGACGCTGTCCCATGTGCCAACATTACCCTTTCTGATATCGAGCTTCTTCCAGCTGAGGGGGAGATGGTCCTCGACCCCTTCTGCTGGAATGTTTATGGGAATTTGCAGTCACTGACGATTCCCCCGGTGTCCTGCTTGCTAGATGGCATCCCACCCCAGCCTATCTTAGATAGTACTGTCGATCATTGCTGATTATCATTCAATTGATATCTGCTTTTACATTCAAGTCCAACTGATATCTGGATAAAGTATTGTACATACATTTAAGAAGTGATTGGTGTGTTGTCCTGTTGAGTTTCTATTCAAGGAGTAGCATATTTCAGCCTTCTCCTGATGTAATAGTGATACAATTTAAGTTATCGATCTGATGCAAGTTTTCATCCTCTGTTCTGTTCTATGCGTATGAATGTTTGAGTAATCTAATTGACAAATGCCAATACAGGGCTGAGGATGTTGGTCTAAGTACTTGCTTATTCATGAAACAGAAAGACTTCAAGAGTAGGATATAATATTCATTGATTTACAAGCTAGAAATGTGAATGTGCAAACTATAATTAAGGAAAGTCACTAATAATACATGCATGGTTTTAGTAGTTGTTAATTTTCATTTTGGTCATTGTCAATTTCAAGCTGAAAAGGTCACCATAGGATAAGTTTGTAGCCCTGAATGATGATATCCTTAACTAAGTGTCTTTATGAGCTGTCATCTTAGAGTTTGTCTGAGTTGCAACTAAACTGAGATTATGTTACGCAACTGTATGTAGTAAGTACATACTTTTGTATAACTTTAGTATGCTGTCATGTAGTTTGTTATCTTTTAGAGTGGATTAAGAAGCTAATTCATACAATTTTAATCTAAAATTTTGCAAAAACATCCTATCAATAAATGTAAGATGATGTCGCACATGAGTATGACCCTCCAAATCCAAAGTCCAAAACTATACAGACAAGAGCGTCATGCATTAGATTGATCATTTTGTTTGATTTACTGTTTTGTATTTGCAGTAGTACAGCTTTTAATTAGCAAACTAAATGCTGTATAGAATGGGAAGCAGCATCCGACTTGCAGTCAAGTAACAGGAAACTAATGGCTTCCACAATTCAACTTGAGGGTGAACAAAAGTCATTGCATCAAAGTAAGGGAGACATTGGGAAAAAAAAATATCTAGGTTTGAGCCTTTGAGGAGTTAAATGTATTTCAAAATAGAAACTGTTCCTCTGTACTCTTAATGTGTTCATGTTAGCAGTTACTAAAAACTTGCTGCTTGAGCAATTGTTTAAACTATAAACATGCGCTGTCAGAATGTTCCTGCAGAAGCACTTTGAGAAGGGGTTATGATGCCATTAGCATTCAAATAATCAACTCGAAAAAGTGTAAACAATGCCTAATCAATTCTTTCATGCAATGCCTGTGTTCAGCAAAATGCAGGTGAGTAGTGTTGCCTGTGGGATTAACTAAGCTAACTAGTAACTACTGTAACTGTGATGCATACAAACATACACCATCCCAAAAAGTGACCAATCAACGATAGGTTCGCAGCCAATAGTGTGTGCAGAATCAGAGGTTCACTTTCTTGGAATGACAAAATAAAATGCAGCAACAATTATACTAGTATTCCTTCAATGATATGCAGGGTCAAGTTTAAGCCATGTATATATAATAATATAATAATATGGTGGGTGCATGGGGTGAGCTTGTTTATATATGTACTGTACTATACTAAAAAAAATACCTAATTATTTACAGATCATAACCTGGTGGACAAAGTTTAATATAGTACAGGAGTGATTGTGTTGGTGTTGCTTGCTCCCAAAAGAAAGTTTAATTTAAGCAAACTCATAATTAAGTCACAAACTTGAGTGATCAATAATATACTGTATACTGTAACATAAAATTAGTTGGTACTGTATAGGAATATTAATTTGGATTGTATCTGTAATTCTGTACTGTATTTGAGTAGTAAAGATGTTTGGTTGTTTTTTTTTTTTTTTTTTTTTTTTTTCCGCAAGTGCTCCATCACCTTCTTAGCACGTGTCCAGTGAAGTTATTTATTCAAGAATAGAATAGCAGAGAATCTTGTACAGGATAAAATTAAACTTGAATTATACAGTACAGGATCCACCATTAAAGAGAAAACCACCTCTAAACCTTTTTCTAGTGAAATGCTTTTAGGATTTATGATATTATTAACTTCTTAGTACGAAGTATCATGCAAGAAGACAACATACATAGTACTCCTCCTTCTCCTCCTCCTCCTCTATCCACTGAGAGCACACCATCAACATATATAATACTTAATAAAAGCTGTCCTTTAATTTGCAGACTTTGATTATTTGAGAGATAAGTACTACATTAGTCCAATTTTGAGTTTACACTCCCAAAATTTAAGCCATCCTTAAGCTTGCATCTAAGTATCCGTGTGACATATATACAAGCTACGGCGTTTTACATGTTATCCAGTGCCTCTACATAAAATGAAATAAGTAGTGCATGATATATTCTAGATCCCAAAATAATCATAGTTGTTATTATTGTATGAACATTATTGTTCATGTAGATCTATAATAAATGCGTAAACACATTTTATTTGAAATGAGTATTTACATGAGATATGAGATAAGTTAGTTGGTAAAACATTCGGAATTAGTACTAGCTAGCTAGGAATCAGTTGTCAGTATCAACATTATAGAAGGCACACTGCACGTACAGATGACACATACATTAATCCTTACCAACCAAACAGAACTGAGATTATAATAAAGTTAGTGTTGAATATTAATAAGGCAATGCAAGTTGAGAAATGACAATGGAAAAGGGATTGAGAAGCAAACAAAAATAAATAAATAAATAAATAGGGTTGAAAAGAAAATTTAAGGTGCTTTAATTCCCTTTAATTTATATAGTACATAGATGTAGATGTAGGTTAGGCTAAGGAAGTGGAGTAGCCTAACTTTAGCCGGCCATCTCATCCCATGCGGAGGAAAGAAGGGAAGTGTTTACTACGTAGTGTTAGGTGCGCCGATACTCTCTGAAAAAGGTGGTATCCGTCGGTGCACGGGCTTAAATTCCAATTTCCACTCACTCACCTTCACCTCACCCCCCAGCCAATCTTACCAGGCCAATATTAATACCACCACCACCACCCTGCTGGCCTGCTTTTCATCATCTTTCTGCGCCTCTCCCTCGTCAATTTCCATCTATTCTTCAAAAACTGTGGGCATGTTCAACTTGGTTTACTGGTAAACTACCAATTACTTGTAATATTATAGGTTAATGGTTCAAAACTTAAGGGTATGCATGTTATTAAGAAGGCGAGTAACACTGCATACAAATCAAGTCAAAGTTTCATCAAAAGATCAATTGACAAGAAGAGGAGTAGCCCACTTGACTTATATGTTATCTGATCTTTCAATGTATGTTAGACATAAGTTCACACTTTACTTTAATACATTGATCTCCAATCATAAACTCGTGTTGGCCTGGTGTTTAAAGTTTATGCCACATAAGTTCACACTTTACTTTAATACTTAAAGATGCATGCCAAGTACAACATTTCATATAAATGTAAATATACTAGTACTTTTTATTTTAGTTTGAATCACATGTTCATCCTTGCCCAAAGGGTCAAGATTATATCATATTCATATCAGGTTAACCCCCAAAAGGATAAAGTGTATGCTCCCAACAATCAGTTCCTACACATGTACAATACATATGACATGAATGATATAGTAATCATGTGAGATAAGAATGCTTTTAGCTTCAGACATTATTTGATTAGTAATACATACATAACTTTAAGTGACAAGAAAATGGCCAACTGAATATAGCATTGAAAATTGTATGTCTTAAAATTTTGAAATTTCCACAGACCTTACATCTAACTAAAGATGAAGGTATTGTAGTAAATTACATGAATTGTTCATGTACTAGTCTACAAACCTACAATAGCAACATCTTGTATGACAACAATAATATATAGAAAACAAATTTCAACTTTTGCCCCTACATTTCATCCACTCGGAAGTTACCACTTACCAGCAAGTGATGGATCATAGGCATATATATAGTAGTAGGTGTAGGAGGACTTAATAAAGACAAACACTCGACTGGATACTGTGGCCGATATACATTATATATATATATATATATAGGGGTGTGTTCCTATGATTGCGAGGTATTTGAACTAAAACTTATGATGACAACTGTAACATATTCTCTTCCTTCATAATAAGTTAAATACTTTCTAAGCTCACTACATCATCCTACTACTTATACATACATATATTCTTATCAGATCATCTTCTCAGGTTTAGCACCACCCAACATGCATGACCTTAATTCGCCTCGTATATGGTTATGAAAATGAAACTAGCTAGCTCATTCAATTCATCAGATTTTAGTCTCAGAATGTCTCGTATTTACTGTAGTATATATGCCGCCTCATATTCTTTGGATGTAGCCTTTTGATTGGAAACTTGAGTTTTTCAATACTGAAATTTATTTGTCAAAGTTAAAGTTAATCTAAGAGTTATTATATATATCCAATGTCCTAATAGTATAATGACTCGATTGTGGTAGCTAACCAATGATAATTAAGATCATGCATGAGCATGACTAGTTAAAGCAGAACAGTAATGCAAATTGATAGGAGTAGTAGAGTAAAGAGTAAAGGAAAAGGTGGGGTCGATTGCTTTTTGTTCTCTCTCTTTGAAAAGTGAAAATAAAAGGTTCCCCTAGGCCTGCAACTGCAACTGCAACTGCAACTGCAACGGCAAAGGAAGGAACCAAAACAGAAAATTGCACTGAAAGCAAAGCAAAGCAAAGCAAAAAGGAACCAAGAATAAAATGGTATGAGGGCTAAAAGGAATTGAAATGTAAGAATGAATGAATGAATGAATGTCCCAAAGGCATATTGGCAATAGGCAATAGGCAATAGGCATTAGAGCAAATTTCTGCAAAAAAGGGGAATCTTTAACCTCCACTAAACTCAATTGGCTCAGCATCTCCTACATCTACCCCCCAACTTTATAGTATGTTCCTACTAGGAGTACTATATAATTAGTATAGTCATCATCATCATTCAAAATCAACTCTTTTTCTTCAATGTCGTCGGCCTCCTTCAAGGCCTTTGAACATGACATGTAAAGTAATACTCCTACTCGATCTCGATCTATTAGTAATTACTAATTTGTGTGTTTGTCCTCTCACTTAGCCCTTTGTGAATTATTGTGAGGCTCAGATTTTACACCGCCAAACAACCCACAACCAACACGACTCATGCCTTATATTATGACTCATCACCACCAAATTACAACTAACATGAACTCTTATCTGTCTATGCCCATACCTTTATTCAATTCCCATCTTCAATTCCTAGGGTCGGTCAGTAGATGAAATGAAATGCAATGTTTCTACCAAAATTCAACTTATCCAATGCAATGGAATCATCCAATCAACTGTAGAAATAAGTCAAGATCATATAGTACAATTATAGAGATCATAATCGGGTAGCAAACATGCCGGTGAAATATGAATAACATAACTTTGAACCCAAACCAGTTTAATCCAGCTATATAGTATATATGTTCTGTAATTAATGTAGTACTATAGATATTTGTACATGTGATCTCATATGATCTAAATATTCCTTTATTGAAAACAACGTATCTGTTCATTATTGGCGCAAATACTACCAGGCCAGGTAACCAATCATAAAAGGGAGTTAGAATGATCTCGATTTAGGTGGAAGAGAAATTAACCAGGATATTGAATTGATGATCCACCTTTGTATAAAAACAGTGCATTTCTAGCCACCTAGTAGTATTTCACAATAATTTTCCAACAAGTGGCCTGGACACGAGCCCAGTTCTATTTGTTCAGTGTTGGACTAATTTAAGTAGCCAACATCAACATGCAACTACAAGTGTGGGCCAAGGCCAACTTTTATACTCTGTTTCTGGAGCTACTTATCGGCCCAACCCTTTCAAACAAAGATCTGGCCCTTCTCTCAAATATAACCCACTACTCTCGGCTTTAAAGCCTTGAAGCTNCTGTCAAGAGGTATCCTAGGACCTTGTGGCCCAGACTAATCCCCCAGGGTCCCGAGATTTCATTCCCCAGAGGGTAAGACCAGGTTAAACTCTCCCCTCACAAGGAAAGCCCGTGGCCACTAGGCGAGGATCGAACCCAAGACCTCTTGGATATCACCCAAGAGACTTACCGCTCAACCACATGCCTAGTGGTTCATGTCTATACTCATACTAGTATTGAATCAGTGGCCCTCTTTCTTACAAAACCAATGGTCCTCGGATTATGTAATAATTCGTCACTATATATAATATTACACTTATTTTAGAAGATATTGACTTATTTTACTGTATCTTTTTTTGTTTCACAATATAAGACATAAAACAACCTTAGACCTCCTCAATTGAACTCTAACAAACTTGGCTAACTCTATTATATACATTCAACAAACTCATTAGATTTCATTACACTTGAATTTGTCTAATCTTAATATTCATTATAAATCTTAACTTCCTATTAATGACATATTTCATATCCTCTGGAAAAAAAAATAAGACTAAAGTTAAGTCATTTAAAATCGAAATCAAGTTTACCTTTATGTACACTCTATATATATTGTACTATAATTTGTAAGACATAAATTAGGTAGTAGTTGGTGAAAAAGACAAGCTCCAATCTCCAATCTCCAATCTCCACCCAGGCATGAGGGCTGAGGCACCCACATGGTGGACGTGATTAGTGATTCGCTTTCAATTAAGTATACCTTTATAATTAAGAGATTGCTTATGGTATATATATATTACTCCATCTACCTATGTACTCCCGTCATAATTATACTAAGAGATGACTAATCTATTTTTGTTTTCGAGTTCATGTCCTCAATTAGTCATCATCTGATGATGTCATATTGGCATACGTCAATTATTACCGACGCTGACCACTAAGCTAGCCGGTAGGTGCAAGTGCAACATATGTATGAGGGTGCAAAAGACATCTTAATTAAACTAGTGGTTATATTTGGTTAAGCACAAAAACTTTATGAGTAGGTCTTATACATAAGTTTTGTTACATTAAAGAAGAAAATGTGGTACTTGATACTCTACTAAGTATCGAAAGTAACACATTTTCTTCTTCCAATTAAGTATCAGCCTCATATACGAGGTCACCTCATACAAGAATAACTATTAAGATCAATGTTATTTGTACATTAGTTCTCAAATTCGTTTTTTTCTAAATTAAATTGGCCCCCGCCCCATTCATGGCCAAATTTATGCCTCACAGCAACAAGGTTCATAGGACTATCATATAGAGAAATTTTGTGAGTCGTAAACTAATAATAAGATAAAAACTGTTCTATAAAGATAATTATTTGAATAAGAAAGTTGTAATATATTTCACAAATATATTATATGAAGCTGCCTGATATATTAGACGAATTGTACGGCTAGTTTATAAAATGGTATTGATAAGTCAAAAATTAGTATTGACGATCGACCCAAAAATCAGTATCTATCACTTCTTTTTTTTTTTCCTACTCAGTACCATTTTAGTACTATTTTTTTTTTTTTTACTTATACCGTACTACTTTTTATTTGGCCAGTACAATTATAATAGAATTACAATGACTTGAACATTAGCGGACAAAAAACGTGGCATTTCAAGAAAGCAAGGCGGAATAGACTCTGAAACTACCTCGCTTTGATTCTACTTTTGATATCGTGGAAAGAGGGGCACCACATACATGTACATATAGTCACATGTAAATGGTCATTGATTTCTTTTTTATACTGTACTAGATCTGAACAAATGCTCATTTAGTTGACTGTTTCGTTCCTAAAGTGTGTAGGAATTTTAATTTATATTTGTTCTGATTATTGATTTTATCATCCTAGCTAATAAGGCAGCTTCTACATGAATCTGGTTGAAGGATCATCATCTGGAAAAAAGAGGAGAAAGATTTGGGAGGACAAAGACGACGATGAAGATGATGAGAAGAAGATGGAGAAATTCTATGCTATAATAATAAAAAGCATTAAAGAAGTTGGTGATCATGTAACCAATATGGTTTTGATATGAATATCATGATGATAAGGAAATTAGACGTTGAAAAGAAAAGAGTAAACGTCGTACTAGATCAGCTGACGATGATGAGAAGAAGGTGGTGGAATTGGTGAATAATCACGAGGATCAGGATCGTAAAGAAGGCTGCGTTGTTGTCAATCATCAAGCAGCAGCCGGCGGCTTAGATCTCAAGCTGTCACTCTGATTAATTTAGCTATATAAGTACTTATGTAGTAACCGCTCCTTCCAAATTAGTAGATGATTAATTCTACTGCTATTAGAAATCAAGTTGGGATCAACTCTGCTTTCATGGCTCTTTCTAATTTCATTTCTAATTATTACGTTCAGACTTTTTCCGCGGTGGTTATATTTTATATGAAATCATTCCATCTGAATGACGACTTAGGGACATTGTAATTATAGGTTTTATAAGAGTTTGGTCTAACCGACAGAAGGAGTAGTGATTTTTACTCTTTAGATGGAGAAGTGACTCTCAACTTATAATAGGGTGATGTACTTATTCAATCACTTGTAAAGATGACTTGCTTCCACTTGATCATGTCTAAGAAACAAAGTTTGTGCATGACATGCTTTGCATAAAAATTTAAAATATGGATACTAATAACTTAAAGAGTTCATTCTACTTTCCACAATAATGTTTACTCTTCATTTTACATTGATACTTATTTAGTTTTAGTTTTTCACGATATCTAATGTGACCAGATTACTGATAATGTACAAATCTATCACCATTTCCAAGCAATAATATTCATTGTCGGTGTGCCTCCATTGAGCCGATTAAAACTCGGATGAAATTTCTGATACTTGCATATTTTGACTGTGTGAGTACAAGATTAGTTGAATTAGAATGATCAGATCCGAGCGAAATACAGTAGTATGTTGAATGAGTCAATGACATGAGGGCATGGATGGAATTGCGGGGGAAGGGGGGGTGGCCGACGTTAAGAGTGAGGCCCAGACCAACAGCAAGAGTGCGTGATATCATGTCATATTCGAAAGATGACAATGACATCATCCCGTATACGTCAGCATAATTAAAACCCATTTCATCATCAAACCTTCTACCTCCATCTAATAATCTTGCCAGCTTTAATTAATTACTCAAATAAACAAACCAAAAGTACAAAAAGCTACAACCCTCTCTCTCTATATATACTTAGAAGCGGCACTTTTAATTAGGGACGGAGGGAGTATCTCTTTTCATTTATTTAATTTGACTCCTTATCCCTTTGAGTTTGACTCTTCCCTTATTTTTAGGTGTATAATCAGTCAGTATTATCAAAACTTTAACTGTTAAAAGGGTAGACCAAATAGACTTGCCAACTTCATTGGTCGTCGGGTCCATCAACTTAGTATTCCAATTGATCAATACAATAACTATTCCAAACGAATCTTTCAAATTCATTTCCAATTGATTTTTCTTATTTTATGCATATATATATATATATATATATTCGATTCATTTTTTATTTGAGTTTCAGCATTGTAAGTTCTGGTTGACAAATATTTCTACTTGCTAGACATAAAAATTTTCAGACGGTTATATGTCAAATTAAGTGTAATTTTTACACAACAAAAATATTTTAATTTACAAGAAGAGATTCAAAAAATTGGTAGGAAACAATCTATGAATGTCATGATCAAATATGATACTCATAAGTATTAGGAAAAATTGTCGGAAACGCTCTATTATATACCACTCTTTGCCAAAAAAACACCTATTACAATTTTTGTCGTAAAAAAAAAAAAAAAAAAAAACCTTTGTATGTTACTTCCGCCTTGATGGGACCCCAAACCACCCAATCCAACATATTTTCGGCCAAAATAACCAAAATACCCTCATATTTTTGGCATTGCAGCTTCAATTTGAGTTTCTAATTCTTTTACCTTCCCCCTCAATCACTCTTATCAGCCAACAAATTGTCCTTTTCAATTTTTAATCCGTTCAAGTGCGCCTCTAAATTCAATATGTGAGGGCATTTTGATCATTTGAAGCTTTTTTTTTTTTTTTTTTTTTTAAATTCCCGTGAATAAGTCACCAACTACCAAGTAGCAAACAAATTGGGAATTGGCACATGAAAATCACTGTTCTAATTCCATTTGTGTCCCTGTGATGCGTATGATGACATCAATACCGGGCCCCTAATGATATCAGCCAGCCTTATAAATAAAATAAATAAGGCTCTTTTAATTAATTCGTGCCTGGTATAATTGTTTCAGTAGCAGTGTTTTGAAATCATCAATGTTATGTACTACTCCTAGTAGGTTAGGGGTGAGATAATTGAAACAAAAATGGGGAGAAATAATGAAATACAAGTTGATCCAACAAAAACAGTAGCCAAGGAAGTAGTAGTGCTAGTGCAGAACAAGGAAGAAGAAGAAGAAGAAGATGAGAAGATGGAAAAGTTTTATGAGCTGATACGGCAATTCACACAAGTTCGAGATCAAATTACTATGGTTATGCCGCCCACCTCGCTGCCTACTCAATATCATCATCATCATCATCATCATCATCATCTGAAAGATACTACTAGTATAAAAGATGATGAACAGAACAAGAACAAGAACAAGAACAAGAACAAGAACAAGAACAAGAACAAGATGATGAGTAATGCTACGCAGCCGCAGCCGCAACCGAGCTGGGTTGTTCCAACACCATGTTTCAGATGGGAGGATTTCAGGAAAGTTGACTACAATAATACTCCTACTAGTGTTGGTAATACTCATAACCTTATTGATCTTCATGATACTAGAAGGTCCGATAATCATCATAATGAGGAACATCATCAGTTTCTTCTTCAAATTAATACTTGTAAATCTAATTGTGTCAATTTCAAGGAGGAACAAAAGATGGAATATGATAGTATAATTGATGAAGATGATGATGATGATGATGATGAGCATGGAAATCCAAAGAAGAGGCCCAAGTTCATCACTACTAGTAGTAGTGGTAGTAGTAGAAGTAATACTAGTGACACAGACCAATTAGACCTCAATCTCAATCTCAATCTCAATCTCAATCTCAATCTCAATCTCGACCTTTAATTTGAATCTCATCATCAATCACCACATCTCTGCTTCTATCTTGCTCTGCTCTGCTCTCTCTCTCTGTTGTTTTACATTATTATTATTCCATTTTCTTAGGCCCTATTTGCGTAATTAAATAATTTTCTCACTCCAGTACTAGCTAATTACTTACATATATGGAGTATGTATATGGTGGCTTTGTTCCCTTTGTCGTTTATTCCTTCATCTTAACGACCCTATTATGTTTATGTGTGGCGTTTGGCGTTTTCAATAATGGAGTAATCCATACACTAGTCATTAGTTCTACAATTATATTGCTACAATCATCATTATCCTGCCCTCACGGTTCAAAAATATGCTTTGGAGTATTCTTTCCTAATCATACATGTATGTGATTCAAAGTTTGATTCTTATATTATTTTAGGTTATGCTTAATGTATGCAATTAGTAATCTCTCTTTCTCTTTTTTTTTTTTTTTCCTCGAGCTAAGGACTAAGCTACCTAGCCGGCAATTGGGACATCAAATTTTTATGGCTCATATTCGTCTGTATGTGTTTGAAAGGCACCTGCTACTGAGAGAAAGAGAATCCTTTTCCTCCAAACACATATTTGATTGCTAAAATTCCATAACACACAATTCTCTATTTTGGAGAATTATGGAAAACCATGTCTGTGTGCATGTTTAAGAGAAAACTATTGAAAAGAATCTTAGGTTATTTTACAGAGTGTGTTACAAATTAGAAAACACAAATGAGAAACAACGTACCATTTTGAACCTATTTACTAGGTTCTCTGCTTTCTTTCAAATACTTATATTCTACAGTATAAAAATGACCAAATTTTATTACAATGAACCCACCTAAAATATATTGACAAACTCAAAAACTTGTGTGTATTTGGTGCACTTAATACACCAGGAATACAAGTGATATTATTAGTACAAAGGTTGGTAATATAACCATCATTTCATGTTTATGTACGGTCCTAATACTACTTGATGAATACAATAATTCAAAAATATGCAAGACCGGCTTTTGATAAAAATAAATAAAAAATGCAAGATTGACCCGTTGACTAATTGACTCAAACTTGCTCCTCCTCATCTCCGCCATCCTAGTTTCTCGGGCTGTGGGTATCTGGACCGGATCTGCCTATAATTATTTGGAGTATGAAAAAATAGGAGTAGTACAGTCTTGTAGCTAGTGCGAGTTGGTCCAAAATGGATGACACTCGTAGCTTAAGTCTTAGGCCCGACCACAAGGGTGACTCCAATAACATCTGATTACAAATCTCAATATAAAGTCCAGTCGGCTTTGTTTTTGGGCTGATTTGTCCACTGTCAGCCCAATAAAATTCCAGTGGATGTTTTTCTGTTTCACAATTCCATGTTTCGTTTTACTCGCTGTTTGATCAAAGTGTAAAACTGTGGTGTATTTTCAGCAACCTAGTTGGTACTTATCAATCATGATAACTTGGGTGTGTTTATACTTCATTGCTGAAATGAATATATTAAATTGAAGCTGTAAAATTGAACTGAACTTAATAGGATTGAATTGAATTGAAGTGAATACGGATCCGGAATTATGAAAATAATGAAATGAGCACATCCTCAGTGTATATATACTATTAGCTATCATAGTTGATAAACTCTTGACAAAATTCAAGTATGAAACCCGTTTACATTGACCCATTGTACTTAATATGAATCCCCAACAAGAAAAGGATATATTACAGTTCCTTAAAATAAGACACAACTTATTTCACCAGAAAAAAAAAAAAAAAAAAAATTAAAATTGTAACTTCTTTGTTGCACAATCCTATTGATTATACAACTCATTCATATGAATTTAATTTTCAGAATCTTTATATTCACAATTTATATTGACAAATACTATTAGGTTATTTTCATTTAATTTTTGAAAAAAAAAAAAACTTGCTTAGTTCACATACTTAGTTGGCCATAGATGGCTTATTGCATCAGCACTCTTTTAATATAATATTAAGTTTAACTTCTTAATTTTGTGAGTATTATTGTGCATCCAGTTTAGTTAATTCCGTATCATTCAGTTTAACATACTTTTAAAATATTATAAATTTCAACAAAAAAAAATGTTACTATAAATAATTTTGGTCAACTTGTATGTCGATGCATGTATTTTATTGGAGTTACATGCACAAAATGAAGCACAACGACAAAGATCGCGAAATCATTCAGAAGGGAGGCCAGGTTATGAATGATGGAGATCGACAAGAAGAAGTGATATGATATCCACCAAATAAACTCATCAATACAATACCAATATAATTCAATAACCATTTCTATCAGATCAGTCGATAGGTCAGATTCTCTCCTATAAGCAATATAATGTGCATATTTCTATGTCTCAAATAATATATCCACATCACTCACATTTTTTTTTTTTTGGATGCAATTGAGAATGTAGGACCAAAACTCTTGAAAATTCTTTGCTTATGAATAAGTTCTGGCCACTGCTTTTTCCACACAAACTATTTAACGAAAAAGCCTCTTTATTTTTGAAAATTATTACTCTATTTATCACCTTTATTTACCTCTAGAAATGATCATAGTCCCTTTCAATTCGCATCTCTGGTATTGTATATATCAGAATGATGGCACGCACCTCTTTTGGTACAATAGGATGCATGGCTATCTGCCAGTCTGCCTATCTATTGATGAGAGTTTTGGAGGGATGTAATGATGATATTCTACGTACCAAGGAGGCCAGCGGCATATTCCGGTTCTGGAGCGTGACATGATGGACATTTGTATCTTAAGAAAGAATCATAAACCATTTCATTGTTACATAGTACTCCATTAACTAGTCAGTACACTCAGCAGCTTAACTAACATGATCCTGATGTGATTCGACTTCTGCTATATTCCCGGTGCAGTGGCAGTCCTTGCATTGTGTAATGTTTCGAGTTTTGAGAAAAGAGAAAAGAGAAAAGAGAAAAGAGTGCTATAGTCACTCGTAAGATTTGAAGGCGATTAAGGAAATTAAGGGTATTATGACAAAGTAAATGTCATCAAGTCTGAAGCGATTTATGTAACTGTAAAGTAAACTAATGATTCCATGAAGGTGCCACTTTGTTTAAAGTCAAAGGCATCATTCATACTGACAAATAGAAAGCCACAGACAATGCATAGTGGGAGGAGGAGCTAAATAAAGCGACAATGGATCCGAAATGAATTTCAAGATCTGACAATATGATGCAGCGGCTACTTCAGAAATCTGCAGAATACTTTCATAAGTGAGTCATAAAGCTGTTTAAATTCAGTTTTTCTGACAAATCGTTATGCAGGATTGTAATAAGTAAACTTATTACAGCGCTTATAGTGTGTAGCATTGTTTCTATACACTGAATGTCGAAATCTTCATTTCAGAGTAATACTGTCTTACTGATAAGATGAGCGTAATGTGAATTAACCTTTATTTCCTTTCATTTGGGGGATTAGGGAAAGGGAGATTGAATTTTGTGTTGATCATTGAAAGTGTCATTAGAAACAAGATGGAAGTACAATCTGCAAAATCTGAGGCGTCATAGTAGAGTATACCGGTCAATAACTACTGCCAGTAATTGCTAGCTTTGATGTATTATCATCAAGTTGAGGAAGAAATACAGGGCTTATGATAAGAGAGCACAAGGAAGATTATACATTTTTAATTAATACCAACCAAATATAACAGCTATGCAACTTGCAAAGCCCAATTCACACCCCTAAAAAAAGAAGAAAAACAAAATCTTCAAGCTATTAGTGGCTAGTTGAATCACTGGGAGGTCCAGGACTTTTGCCTAGATTAGAGGATCGAATTTCTGCAGCCCTCAGACTTCTAGAAGATCGTGGACTTAGCTCTATTTTCAGTTCATTCACTCGAGGACTGTATGCTGACAGACGCGGGCTTTGGATGCCTCTGATGTCTCTTGCTGGTGTTGTTGTTGAGCTTGTTATCTTAGGACTACAAATGTGCCTGACCTCACCTCGGCTTCTAGTCACTACTTCATCTAATATTTCTGCATCCCCAGCACGTGTACCTCCAGAGGCCAGCTCAAATTCCTGTTTCAGACAACATGAATATACATCATATATATTGGAACTGAAATTCTATCCATAAAAAAACAAAAAAGCAGATACTTTCAACATCTTGGAGAAGAAGTACCGCTGCAAGGTTGAAGGGTAGAGCGGGTGATTCTTCAAATTCGGCTGCATCCAAATCTTGAAGGTGTACTCCTTTGAAAAACTCGGGCAGAATGTATTGTCTCACAGGAACTAAAAGCATAATCAAAAGAGGAAATAAAACCCCTGCAATTGGAATCCATGTAATTCCAAAGCAGACGCCTAAATACCCTGCCTGGAATATGGTGAAGAACGCAATGGTTTTGAAAGGAACAGTTTCCACAAAGGTGGCGTGATAGTCCTCAAGAACCCTGCATTTAGAACATTTAATCAGCAACCAAGAAAATCTTTTTAGAAAAAAAGAAAAACCAAAAGAAAAAACTATTGAGAAGTAGAGAAACATACTTGTATCTTCTGCTTGGTGCTGTGAACAGAAGTAGGATCCTTTCCCAGAATTGGTTGCCTGGTAAGCTTTCAATGGCCATGAAAGCAAAGTAGCCCCAAAGTACTGAGGTCGGGATCATTTTAAGGATAGGCATAGCCGCAACACATCCACCAACCATCATGGATTGAAGCACGTTGCTGACACGCTGCTCTTTAACCTCGACAGGCAACAACTCATCAATCTCCTTCTCCACATCGAAAATACTCTCAT
This sequence comes from Mesembryanthemum crystallinum, assembly GCA_030267885.1. NCBI lineage: Eukaryota > Viridiplantae > Streptophyta > Magnoliopsida > Caryophyllales > Aizoaceae > Mesembryanthemum > Mesembryanthemum crystallinum. The sequence continues at coordinate 19,897 of BSSO01001095.1, forward strand.
CCACTGGGGCATCGATATGTCCCATGCTTGCAGCTGCTTGAATGGTTGAGTCTTTCAACTCCTTTAGTCCCTGCTGGTCAACAATTAATTGTCACCTTGATGAGTTTCATGGAGCCTTAATTTATGCACAGTATTAGATACTAGTAAGTGACTGAAAAATCATACTTGAGCTGAAGAAGGCTCCTGATGGATCAGAGGGGTTTGCATCTGTTGATACGCTTCTTGCATATTACCATACACTTCTCCTAAACTTGCATTCATTTTCATCGCTTTCCGAGCTGTTGAAACAAGTCGGTTCCGAAGAAGCTGGATAGCACATAGTTACATAGTAATTAGTGAAACCGAAGAAAACAAAAAGATACTGGACTTATGAATAAATAAATAAATAAAAATAGAACTAAGTGGTTACAAGCTACAGCTTCTGACAAGGCCTTGTGCTGATATTGGACTTACAATATTGTGTTTAAACAAGTTCAGGAAAGGTTACCTGATGTTTAAGGGTAGCCAGACTCTTTGTATGCATAGGAGACTGAGGAATGACACCATTTGATGGAGGAATACCAAGAAGACCACACATTAATGTCTGCGCAGAACGTAAGATCGAGAATTTCAAAGCTTTAGAACATAAAAAAAAACCAAAAATGAAACTGCAAAGAAGTCAAAGATGGGAGGAAATGAATGTGATACCATGAACCCCAAAAGCAGCAAATCATAGTGGAAAGAAGGGGGCTTCTTCAAATTGAACTCTTTCTGCTGAGCAAGTTGAGATGCTACGCTGTGGTCAAAGTAGTAAAGCACAGCAATCATAGTGGCTGGAACAAATGCTCCAATTATGTAGACAACAGGGACATTGAGCATATCCTGTCAGAGTGAAAGTGAAGCACTACTAATTAATCTCAACACATGGTTTAGTTTAGTAGTTATGAGGAAGAGAAAAAGCTCTCAAATTTCTAATTTGCACTTACCTTGACAACAGTCCAATTCTCATATGCACCAGGTGACCATGGGTTTGGGCTGGAGAGGCGTCTTGGTATACCATGTGGAACACTTCCGGATGGTATGTAGGAAACAGTTGTCCATACTAGAACCATCAGCGGAACTCCATAGTCTGCTACCAAGCTACGGAGCCAACCTGGAAGGATCAGAGGCACAGAGCCATGAATTTTTTGTTGGTTTTCATGCAAAATGTAGAATATCAAACATGAGGAAGACACATGTGATGCTTGTTTGAACATTTTACCTGACCCATATCGCCATGACCTTGCTTTTCTGCTCCTTAATGCTGTCAGCATCAGGCCGAATGATGAGACTAAAGCGAACATTCCATTTGCGAATCTCCATGAAGCCATATACTCTATCAACTTTGGATTTTCCCTCTCAGGAATGCGGAACTCATCAACTAGCCCCTAAACCAATAAAAAATTGACGGACCAGAAATAGAACTTTCAATCTATGCTTTTAACAAATTGCAGGTTCACATACAATCAACCAATTTTAAATCACTTCCATTAATAAATTCACTCAGTTTAATTGTGTTTCCATTTGGGTCCATCAAGGTAAAAGTTCTGGACCACACAAGCTACTTCTTCATTTAACCTTGATTTTGTGTAGGGACAGGAACCATAAAGACCAGGACAGAAGGGAGGAATGCAACTTTCATTACCTTAATAGCTTCCTGCATAAAGAGCATTGCTATAAGAAGACCAAACAACTCCCCGGCCAAACGAGTGAATCGATTGATAATGGAGCAAGCCCCTAAGATTGCCATGAAGAACAGCAAGGCTGCAGTCCACACACATACCCTGATACAGAGTATTTGAAATGGTCATCAGATACAATTACAAACAAAATTTCCTTGAGCAGATGTCAAAAATAGGTGTTACATAGCTCACCATCCAGCCCAAGCTAAAAACAGATTGCGACCCAAATCTGCCCGGTCTTTTGCAAAGTTAAACATGAATGTGTACATTATCACAGTGGGTTCAGCAACTCCTAAGATCAGCAAAGGTTGACCACCAATAATAGAGTGTATAATGCCACAAAGTGCAGTGGATGCTAGTGTTTGAACTGCTGTTAATACTCCATCTGCAAGTCAAATGTCAAATCTTAGTGGCCAGACAGGGTTGATTTTGTTAATATTGTCATCATATTTTGAATTTCTCTTCATGTATATATTCTGTCTGATGTTCTAGATGCTAATTAGGTCCTGTAGATTAGCATAATACTAGATTATGACCAAATTGTTATGAAATTACACTACATATGCTCAAAGTTCCGGGAAGTAGATCAAAGATGAATACCTGTACTTCTCTCTAGTTGCTCCCCAAAGGAAATGACTGGGATAGCAGAAGCAAAGAAGATATATGTGGTGGGAGCCAAAATCCTGAAAATGAATTTAAAATATTTGTTGAGTCAAACTCACTTTCAACAAAAAAAGTAGGAATGTTGCAGAATATGGAAAGTGGTGATACCTGAATCCTGCTTTGAATCCACCAGTCCAGTCCTGCTTGTAACACCTCAACCTTCCTTTCAGGTCATTCTTGATTCCTTCAAATGGTATAAATGTCTCCTCCATTCTTCAAGATCTAACTTTTCAGACTTAAATCAACTGTGGCTGACTAAGAGGATCCAGTAATGTCCCAACAGAGAAGCAGATCACATCTAAGGACCCTGCTCAGGTTAACTTAACTGCCACTCAATTACATGACTTTCCAAGATTTGCAAAGATGAATTCTGTAAGACCAGAAGCAATGAAGCAAGAGCAATCAATCAGGATCAATTGAATGTGGGAAGCAAAATGAAGAGAATTTGCAAGAAACCCAAATGGATGAAATCAGCAGGAAGTTGGACAAGTGGCTGGAAATCACCCAAAAATTCAATGACTTAGAAAGGCTACAAAAGTTAGCTGGTGTAATTCAATATAGAGCAATATCTTTTGAATGTAGAGAGTTCTTGGATGCTAATGCCACCAAACAGAAACTCACACTCTCTCACCTTTTGTGTTCAGGTTCTGAGGTTGCTTCTCTGTTCTGCGCATACCAATGTGAAGTGAAGGTAACCAGGAAAGCTCCAAATATATATATAGCACCAAAAGAAAAAGAAAGGTGACAGGGGATTTGATGCAGAAGACAAACAAAATGCGGGTCAAAAGCGAATGATATTACTACGACTAAACATCCCTCTCATTATTAAGAGCTGGTACATTATACAATACACATGCATGATTTTGAGTTAGGCGTCCATTTAAAAAAAAAAAAAAACAAAACAAAACAAAAACAGGTAGTGAGGGACGGAGAGAAAAAGGAGAGAGAATGGGAGGCATCAACAATATCAAATGGTGCATTGGAAAGAGGCAAAATTTTCCAACACATGGTATGCATAAAAATATTTGGCGGGTGACGCCAACATTTAGGAAAATAGAGAAGACAAGATATACTATAAGAAGTGTAAATCCATACAATACTTGCAATTCAATACAGTAACAATGCCTTAATAATAGTATTACTCTGACTAAAGACTTTGGAATCTTGCAGTGCGCTAGCTCCATGATTTATGTCTTTAAATTTAATCTAAACTCCTAAGATGTGCTTACTCAGCTAATGAAGGTTGTATTTTGCTAGCTTTAGGAAGATGTGAAAACAAACAGACAACTTGGGTAATGATAGCCAAAAATCAGATATTGCTAGTAAACTGTCTGCAATTTGCAGCATTGATCCCTGCTCCATAAACCAGTTATAAATATTGATTAGCGAGTTCCAATGTAGCAGGATCATTATTATGTCTCTCCCGAGCCATCTTGTATTAATCTAAATCTTTTTAAATTTGTTCCCACCTAAATGGAGTATTAAGCAAATATAATCACAAAGTCCCATCTTAATCTTTATAGAACTCCACAAATGATTGGTTGATTAAAACAGTTACAATCAGGGTAGCTATAACTAAGATAGTAGGGGTTAGAGAAAAGCGAGATATTTTTGTAGGTTAGTCGTTAGAGCTAAAGAATCTGGCTCCTTGCCAGTTCAAGACAGCCTTGAACCAAAACAATTACAGCATGAAGCATCCTAGTAGCTGCGTGCTAGCTACCCCAGTCCCAAAGTGTGTAGTTTAGGTGCTCTTTCATTTCTTTATGTTTATCTTACGGTATGGCTAAGAAACTGGCCAATAGGCCATTACAACAAAATAAAGGGGGATGACCCGTAAGGCCACAACACACAAATAACACTCTTAGGCCCTCCCCTTTCTCCAAAAATGGAGAAAAAATATATATATAATTACTGATTCTATTGGACTTTGTCATTCTATTCTTGGTTCCACTATGAAAAAGATAAAGTTTATGACATCATTAGAAGACAGAGTAAATAATGCATTAAGCCACAAACTAAAGTATTATGATTATGTTCTGAATCTGTAGTTATGTCAGCAGGTAGTCTAGCCACAAGATGAAGTAACTCAAATTATCAAATATATGTGTCAATACACATGGATAGAGCATGCTTGATAATAATCCATGGCCGGTTATTCATGATAATCCCGTGGCAAAAAAAATTCGAGGATATTCATGAAATAAGCACAATGCAGCAGGAGGCCTGTTGATGAATATTCAGGTCGCATCCTGTTGTGTTAACAACCTGTTGACATGGGTTTGGAATGCGAAAAGAAGAGTCGGAATACTGTAGTATACAATCATTTAAGATGAAAAAGCATAGTATTAAGCATTTTTGACACTAGAAGCACTTACTAACTTGTACTACATGGTAAACCCCACAGGTAGGGGGAAAAAATGGTCTCGAGCATCGTTGATGCAAGTCTGGAAAATCTGGTTGCCGGAACTCGAAAGACCTGCATCTTCCAGCATATTCTCAATCGACTGATGGTGGTTTTGGTCGGTGGGGACTAAAACAAGATGCGTTTTGCAGAACTTTTCTCTTTTCCCCATCTACTTTTAAGATCTTTAGAGGGAGAAAATCATACTACTATAATGCTTCTGGTTTCTAGTTAGAGGATATACTAGTGTTTATTACGTATGTTTCTTAGCTTACCAACTCCATAAATCTTCCTTATCATATTTGGTATTCCAAGCAACAAAGTCAATAAACTACTACTAGACAAATCATAATACTAATTCTCGTACCATTTGCATTTTTATACTGCAAGTGGTGACTAAACCAGAAATTTGAGTTAATGGCACATAATACTCTTTAATTGCTTGCAATCAAAAGGCATTGATCCTCATCGAACAATCCAAATATTCTTTTATCGCCGATGTATACGCCGAGAAATCGAAACTCGTTCCCGTAAACGCCGGCCTGTATCCATCGTCGCCACTAGTATCATGACATCCACTTTCGAGACTGCTCTCCATCGTAACTTGAGTTTGAGTTTCTGATATAATGAAACCTCACATTGGTCTGTCTATATAGATGCTTTGTTGATCCCAGATATTCAGCACCCAATTGCCCCATAAAGCTTTCCCTTTCTTTTTGCTTTCGAATCATGCTCACATTGTCATGTCCAACACTAATTGTTCGCTTGATCGAATCATGGGTCTTGTTAGATGTCAAACGTTTTTAGATTTTGGGGTGATGAAGCATTTTTCATGTTCATGTGATTTTTACCTATGTAGGAGTATCAGTCAGTAGTGCAGTTCATTAGATCCGGGTGGAATATTGTTTCGTGTCTTTTTCATTCTCTCATCAAGCTTCTTTCAAAGTTGGGAGTGTCAACTGTCAGGCAAGAAAATACAATATTGAGTTGTGATTCATTTAAGGGTAAGAATTGGTGCTGTGTAGCCGAAAAGTGGTATGATACTGATAATCCAACGACTTGTATTCGTAAGCCAAACACAAATGATCGATTTGTCGTATTTCATCTTTGTTCTTAAAATAAAAAAGGAATTTGGACCGCGCATCAACACAGGCCCATTTACTCGTGTGATGTCAGTCCGCCTGTCACAAGTGTAATTGTTCATCAATAATACTCCCTCCGTTTCAATATAATGTTAATGGTTTGACTTACACAGTCTCCGAGGCAACACGTTGACCACAAATAATTGCAATTATATAAATCCTAAAACTTATAAAAAGAT
>BSSO01001096.1:0-25973 GCA_030267885.1 Mesembryanthemum crystallinum
CACCTTGTATTAGTGGGTTGACAAAATAATGAATATGGAAGCATTAAATGCTCCTTAACCATTGCCCTTAGGGCATTTGTTAGCAAAACCGTTATAAAATTGCTATTACATTAACGCATTTTGTAAACGAAACCTCCCTTCTTTTGGTTTCTTAAATTTTGTGCCCAAATGGTATGTAAACATTTGAAATGTACGGAGAGAGTAGCTAATATAAAACTAATTTTTAAATTAATCGATATACATTATTAGCAAAAATGGATTTAATTGGGTAATCGAATCGAAAATTAGTAAACCAATGGATTGGTTAATCGATTTTTTTCGGTTAGGTTATGGTTTTAGAAATTGTCAAACTGAAATATCGGTTAACCGAAATGAACAAACATTTCGATTTGGTTAACCTACCATGAACATCGCTAAGTGTTACCACTATCAATACCCAACCATAAGTGTTACCAATTGGAGCCACCATCACATCACGAATGGCCAAACTGCCAAATGGGTATTTAAAAAATACCCCCATTGCCATATTGGTATTTAAAAATGGAAAATTTGATACTAATATTATCAAGTTTGCCCGATAAAACAATATTATTCCCAAGTTGAAAATTATACAAAAATATTCCAAAGTTTGCACTTTTGTCATACACTTTTTATCTCACAGGTTACTATTCATTCAATCCATTTTTAGTTGAAGTCGTTCAATTTAGGTATTTTCAGACGGACTGAACACACCCTTACTAGAAACTAGCTGCAAATTCTCACCCTTTATAGCTCATGAAGAGAGAGCTAGTTCGGATTCGTTATGTTAAAACAAAGATTGTCATCCATCCATCCACATACAACAAAGTCGAGGGAGCAAGATACAAACCCATTTTAAGCAAAGAAAGCAGCATAAAACTCTTATTCACATTTGATACAATGATTTTACAGTCCTAGAATGGAGTGATTAACCAGGCTGGAAACATAATTTTGAGAATGAGGTTTACACTTCTGGCTCACTTCATCGTAAAGAATGGTGTAGTTGGAGCTGCTCACATTCCTCGAGTAACATAATGTACCACTGCTATCATATTCGTATATTTGACGCGTGCTCCCCAATCCACTGACCACCAAATTGTTCTTCACTACCATAGTTCCTTCCCCATTCTGCTCGTTCCTCAAAGAGCTTGCGGAGAACTCGGTACCAGCAGCCAAGGTCTTGTTTTCGTTGAATCCCAAGGTCACATTGCTGAACAGAGTATAGCTATGGTTTCGTCCATCAACATCACTAGTATATAAAAACAAAGGAAAAGTCTTGTACGATTCGCTCCTATAGGATGGAGAAGAAGCAGATGGCAAGTTTGCTGAAACGCTGGTGTTAAACTCGATGGTCTGATTCACAGTCTGTTTGTCCGCATTGTTCCTCAGTGCCATAAAGTTTCTGAAACTGAATCCTTGGATCGAAGTGGTTGTGACATTCCCATAAGAAGATTGCACCCATCCGGTGGACAGTATAGAACGCTTCGTTCCAGTGAAGAACAATCCATCAAGACCACTGAAATCTGACCGCGAAGAGGATGCTAGAGGCTCAGCTTTGTTCTCCAAGAGCTGCCCTTTTGTTTCCTTACTATTACCATCCAACCAAAGATGCAAATTTGCATCAACGTACCAAACATTTAACGAATTCGTGACACCAAACCCAAAATCATGTGCCTTCCCATCTAACAACTTGCCCAAAAACGGAGTGATTTCGATGTCATAAGTAGGAAGATCAAACGAACCGATAGCGCTTATCGGCCTCCAAAGAAGTGGATTGATTCCTCCAGTGAACACCACAGTGAAAGGCCAAACAGCCCCAACCAAATCCCCATCCAGTGTCACCAAGACCTCCCTAAACGGTCCATTTCCGGGCATTTTACCCGTCAAATTATTAGCACTCAAGTAGTCATTAGGCAGATTAGTATACCAAAATTCATCGTTCTCATGATAAGAAACATAAACCTCCAACACAGCCCTATACACATTCTTGGGAATCACCACACTCTTAGACTGAGTTTTAGTCCCCTCATCAATTTCAAACCACAACCCATCATTCAATGGCAAATTTCTCGAAATGGGCAATATCAAATCAGCAAAATCACCATACCCAGATCCCAAATGCCCCATTTTTTGCTGAACCTGACCAGATTCCTCAGTTGGGTAGTAATGAATTGTGATATTAACATGATAAACCCCAGTATAAACCTTATCAACAAGATTCCCAAGATAAACAGAGAGAGTTTGATTGGTCTTTAGGAGAGACAAATACCTTGAAATATCCTTCTCAACTTTCCAAATTATACCCTCTTTAGTAGGCTCAGCAGTGCAGCTTCGAAGAAGCTCAACCCCACCAAGCCAAACGCCGAAGATGCGATCAAATTGGCGGCCTTGGCAGGTGGCGGAGAACTCGAGGACGGCGGTGGAGATGTGTGTGGAAGGGCAGTGAGAGGGCGGCGCGTAGGGAGCAACCACCGGGGGACGCGCGTAGGTGTAGGCGAAGTCGTGTTGGAGGATGAGGTGGGAGCAGGGAGTGGGGGTGGTGGGGTGATTTATGGGATGGGTGACTTCGAAGAAGTGGAGGGGTGACTTTTGTGGTTGTTGGGGGTGACTTTGTTGGTTGGTGAAGGTGGAGAGTGGGGTGGTGGTGAAGGGAGGGGGGCGGTGAGTTGGGAGTGCAGAGGAGAGAGAGAGGGAAGTGAGGAAGAGAGAGAAAATGAATGTGGGCATGGTTTTGGTCATTTGGGTGGGAAATGGAGGGGACTGTATCTGTTTAATGGCTGCTCTCAATTGGCCATTAATGGCTTCTGGTTCAACCACAACGGCAAAAGGGTATAAATGCTGGATGTTGAAGCAATTAGCAAATGATTTTTTGGCAATGAGTTTGTCTCTTGTTATGTATGGTAATTCTTTTTTATGTACTGAAATTGATTGCAGTAAGCCGATACTACAAGGAAAGATTGAAAATTTGCATAATGAGGAAGATATTCTTTGTCTATATGAAACAAAAGCAGCTCAATTCCTTATATTGTTGCTAATGGTATGTCATACGACTTGTGAGGGTGTGTTCGTTTCAACTGAAATGAGCTAAATTAAATTGGACTCGATTACATTAACTGATTTGGATTGGACTAACTGGAATAAACTGAACTGAGGATGTGTTTGTTTCATTTCAAGTTTTCAACTGAAACGATATGAACTAAATTGAACTAGACACTGAATTGAATGAGCACAGACTAGTAATATGTAAGTGAAAGAAATAAGTTGTAGAACTAAACTTAACTCAACCAAATGCAGATTGGGTAAGTTGAGATGAACACGTCCTTAATGCATAAATGATAAAGTGAAATGAACACACTCTAAGCTCCAAAACCATAGTGTATATAGTATTATAGGGAAAGTCTTAACATTTACAAAACGAATAATAGAGATAATAAATTTTTAGGTTCTATCGGGTAAAGGGTCTTCAATTGTGAAAGAAACGCAAATAATGATAAATTCAGATAATGATATAGATCAAAGATCACATTTTTGTTTAAAAAATGCTAACTTATGAACAATATTGGACAAAACTGTCGAGTGGTTTTTTCACAATTACTATTGCTTTTTCATAAAGGAAAGGATGAATCTTATTATGTAAAAATTCATATGGAGGTTATATGTCTTTTGTTTTTGTAGCACTCATAATCCCATTCCCAGGTATCGTTGATTTAACAAAAATAATCCAATTCATTTATAGTTCAAAGTTGTCAAGTAGTGCGTTTTTCTTAGAAGACGAGTTTGTTGAAAAAACAAAAAAATGCTCAAATCACATTTGACTCTAATTTGGCCCTAATTCATACCGGGTAGAGAAAAATGAGGTTTGTGCATTTTTCGATTAACTCGGAGATTTTAAGAGAATAAACAAAAATAATGTTAGGAAAGAAGGATTCACCGGAGATTATGCTGTTTGGGAGCATTAGTCCACTCATTTTACAAATTGACAACTTTGGATATTGGATATTGTTGCGCAAATAGCAACATGGAATTATCTTGGTAACACCGCCCAAACTTAGGATTATTGGTGTTGATTTTTCCGGATATTTTTTTTTTTTTTTTTTAAAGGTGAGAGAGAGTTTTCACATACCGGCAAGATCAGCCCACCTTAAAACACAAAAGCAAGCTGAGTTCAGAGAGAGACAGAAGTCAAGCAAATGAGTTTAGCAAAAGAAACTGATGTTACTGTTGTGAATCTAAATTCAGTTCTCAGCTGTATAGTATCACAGAAATGTAAGTACACACTGTACAGTAACATAGGTTAAAATTAATAGTAGTTCTGTTATTTACCCCTTTCCCTAATAACATGCTAACAGGAATTTTCACTGTTAAACGACCCAACTCAACTTGCATCGAGAGGCATGATATCATTGATTGATATATATGACAGATTTTACAACTCAAAATTACAAAAAAAAAAAAAGAAATTAATTTAATCAAATTAATGGAGTGATCTGTTTATAACAACCAATTGACCAGAATCTCCATTCAGCATGAAAACTTCCAATGGCACGTAAGATGAAGACGATGATGATGCCATTGACGAGCTGAATCTGTACGTTGGCTGAAGGATCTTACTTCCCTTGCCGCATTGAATCGTTAGAAGACGTGGACCAGTTCTCATCTGCCACACCTGTACAAGGTAAAAAGACCAAAAATTTAAGAAATAAACCAACATACAAAATAATAACAAAAACAAATCCCTCACAACTCCTGGATATTTACTTTGAAGCCAAAGCGTCACAGGCGAGGGGGAATCAAAAGTTGGCAGATTACAAAACTTTGCAACTTTAATTCCTCTCTTGCCACCCTTCAATTGATGAAAAGGGAAAGGAGATGCGAAATTTAGCATGCAAAAGTAGGAAGGGTAGAAATCAGTGAGCTGATTTGCAAGTCACACGGGCTCATCCCCCTCTACCAAAAGCTTTAATTCAAGCTTATGCTGAGTCAGATATTATCCAGTCATCATTCAATTAGCTCCAAAATTCCCTAATTGTACAACAAAAACTAAACTGTACGCATTTAAGCTCCTCCCAATTAGATTCAATCCTATCACCATGTTCTGCAAATACTTGCACCCCAAGTATGGCTTATCCCAACACCTCTACCACCAGTTCCCCACCGCAACTCGAGAGCCTGTCTAGTGGATACTCAGCAGTTGTTATGGGCCTTATGGCCTGTCCAGAAACACCAAAGAAAACAAGAAGCAGATCAGCAAAAGAAAGCAATGATGAAGAGTATGAATATCACGAGAACCAATTCAGCCAATTCATTTCTTGAAAATGAAGAGTATGAAAGAAGCTCAATAGACTCGTTCAGTTATTCTGGAATGGATGAGTTCTTCAAACCAGTTCTATTTTTTATTACAAGTTTACAATGTGAAAATATATTATGACATGACAAAATATGGAGATTGGAGTGTTCAATGTTGCTATTAACCTTTTTAGAGAGCATAACAGGTACGCGAAGGCATCATCTTATTCTATCCTTGATCAATCATGTTAAAATGTGTACTTAGCAATCTCTGCAGGAGCAGGACTTAAGAAAACAAACAAAAAACAAACAAACAAACAANAAAAAAAAAAAAAAAAAACACGCCTCACTTAAGTCCTCATATGAACAATGATTTTGCTTCTCGAAGAGAGACGTGAGATTTGATGTTCTTGTTAGGAGTTTGCACATGGAAGCAATCATCGTTGACAAACATTCATGAATAAAACCAAGAACAATAAAGGACACTATACCATTCGTGGAAACTCAAGAACCGGGAGAAAAACCATGGGAACAATAAAGGACACTATACCATTCACGATCATAGTAATACAAATTAGACATTTTCCAGAGATACCAAGGGGTAAACCAAGATAGTCTCACAAACTACTCGACTCTTTCTCAAAATGTGTTTCCGCACAAGACTCATCTTGTATAACGGTGACTTGGACAAACTTCAAGATCACCCATGAGGCCCCGAGCACCCCAACCTTCTAGCTCTATCTACAAACCCTCAAGCAATGCTACTACCATACTCATACTTGGTGACTATGGGGAGACAACCTTAAATTCCACCCCTACATGAACATAAGATGCTCCTTTAGATAGAGCATCAATGGAAAGGTTACAAGATATATTATGGTGGGAGATTACAATAGTTAACGCACACTATGGACTCTTTGATATCCCACCCTTAACTACGTAAAAAGATATCCCTAGAGCATCTTCTTACTGATGCATTAAACAAGCATTAGCGCCTAGAAGAAGACTTACAAGCGGCTCCACACACAACAATTCTAACTTATAAGTCTGAGAAGATTATATAAAAAATGAACCTTGCAAGAAAACTGGGAAAGATGAGGACTTGCACATGTGCAATGATCTGGGTTGAGATGACATTTCATATTTAGAAAGAAATTACAGACCAGATTCAGAAAATAAATGTTACTTACATCTGGTTCTAATGGTTGGACGAGTAAACATTTTCCGCTTCAAAAGATCTACTAGGCTGAGTGCTATCAAATCCCAGGATTGGCAGATCAGAAAGAGTGCCATTCTCACATGAGAGCAAAATAAAGGGAGGTTCAGTTTTCTATTGTGCCAATATGTTGAGATTATCAACTAAATTGTGGGTGAACCACAATCACAGAAGGCTAGGAATGCCTATATCTCATGATATGTGTTTGTTGCTGTGTTAGTTAGTAGTAAGTGTTATTAGCATGGTTCCTTTCACTTGATATGGCAGGGGTCTCTATTGTCCAAATTTTTTGGTTTTCAAGGGCAGCATTGGGCATGCCCGGCAGCTCCAGACAGTCTTGAAGCTTTTGCAGGTCTGCTTTGTAGGCTTTGGGAGGGATGAGGAGACAAAAGTAACTATGACGTAACAAATTTTCTGCGATTTTGTGGTGTATCTGGTTAGAGAGGAGCACAAGAATGTGTTCTACTTCTAGGGGAAATTGTCACCGGAGCTAATTTGGGCAGGGCGACATATTAGCTTCTTTTTGAGCTAGAGCGGGAAGGGCCTTTAGATCATCGATGCTACTTGTTCATTACTGATGTCCAGAGAAACTAGGCAATCTGTAATTGTAACTATGTGTGAGGAGTTGAGGACAGTCCTCAGCTTCATTAATACAATTTCCTTCTATCTAAAATCTATACAAGACAAGTAAAAAATCATTGTTAGAAATCATATAAATAGTTTGCCAAGTGAGACAAGTACCTCAATAATTCCTTTCCGAGGAGCATGAATTGCAAGACACAAGCAGTAATCACTCTTCCCGTGTTCATGATGAGAAGTTGATGCAGAGTTTTTATTAACAAGCATCTCCATAAAAAGACAGTTGGCATCACGATATCCCTGGAAAGAAAGTGCAATCAACATGCAGGATTGATAACTGAATTTACCTTTTGACCATTCAATTTGAAAGGGTGCAGAGATATACCTTCCACAATCGCACCACCACAAGGGCCTGAGTGTCTAATAGCAATATACGACCAAGGGAATCGGTAATGGCAGCCAATGTACCACTAGGTGACAAGGTGAGCTTTTCCCCCTTTCTTGGCGGATCTTTCAAACAGGTCAAAGGAGAGGCTGCCACACATCATAACATTGATCAGCTGAGGCAATTTGATTGCATCATAAAAAACTAAATGTTGGAAACACAGTATCACTCAACCAATACACAAAAGCAGAAATGTAATGATTTGGATGTTCATTTTTTTCCAATTTCCTCTAACTAAAGTATTTAGGAAGCCATACTACAACCATCATTGCAAAGGAAACAAATCTTAGAGATGTGAATCTTGATTCAGAATAAGAAATGGCAACAGAACAAGAAAAGTACTCTTTGAACAAATCGAAACTGAAGGTGGCAGGACATATCGATCAATTAGTTCATGCATATGATATAACTATAAAACAATGTACTCCCTCCGTCCCTTATAAACCTTAGCAAATCACTCAAATAAATGTAATTTGTAAACCTTAACAAACCCTTTACCCTTAAAATTCACCAATATACCCCTCCACTATCTTTACACTATAATAAAATAATCCAATACTCTCATATAACCCTCCCCCAACTCTCTTACCCTCTCACAATAAAAAAAAATTCACCCACTCACATTATAATACAATAAACAATTACCCACTTACATTATAATATACTTAAGGGCAAAAGTGGAATAAACAACCTCACAAACTGGATAATAACTAATCTGTATAACAAATGCTTAGTAATTTTACTGTCACTAATACAATTTTTTTCTTATTAAAAAAAAAAAAAAAAAAAAAAAAAAAAAAAAAAAAAAAAGAGGATAACAAGTGCTTGTGGCTGGGTTATGATCAACACTTCGGGCCCTAGAAAGTGCCCTTTAAAGACCCTACGATTCAAGTAGAATGCATGACTGGATTTGTATGTGATAGGTTTATTAATGGATAAATGAAGATCACCAGTACATTCAATTTGTATGCGATGGGTTTTGGGCCTAGCACCTTCTAACCATGTACCTACAAGGGATACAACCCCGAACTTGATCAAATGGAGTCAATTAATCCCCCATTCTAGGAATAGTAGGCTTTTCCAAATGCAAATGTTGTCTTTTCAGATTTAGTATTTAGAGATTTCTTTAACTAAAATCGTAGTTTTTTCTTAGATAAAAATGTAATTTTGCATTAACAGAACTGAATCAACTTTGTACAAGAGAGGACAAGAATGTCCTCCTAACGAAATAAGTCAAAAAAGTAAAGCCAGCCAATCCCTTTGTACATCTGAGGAAGGGACTCAAAGAGAAGCAAACCATAGCGAATAAAACGCAGCCCCACAAAATCCCCCCCCCCCCCCCCCCCAGGCCCCAAGCCCCTGTAGTTTTCCAATTGATTTTCCTTAAAATATTGGCGGTGGGCAGCAGCTCCAGTAATTAGCAATTAAGGGCCCTAGCATTTATCAAGTATATAGCCATTGATTTTGTAAAACCCACCTAAGAATCAATTTGGGGAATTTGCAATTCTGCTAGGATCTTTCAACATGGTAAAGCATGCCACCTTTTTCCTTTCTCCAATTATTTTGCCTTCATTGAGGTCCAAGGGTAGCTTTTCTGGTTATTTTTTGGACTCCATCACGATGGAGTTTATTACCATGGTCATCAATCTCAAGGAAAAATCCCATCAATGTTAGCACAACATATCTCTTCCACTCTCTTTTAGTTTAAGTATCACTCTCCACTCCCTACATCCTCCAAGGGAAATCCATACAACTGATAAAGAGAACCACCAAATTGCTCTTTTAATCCTTGAGTTCCTTCTCTTAGTCCATCAGGGGAGGTTTTGGTTAGATAGCCAATAACCCATTATAAATTTGGCAGATTTCTTCCGCATAGGTTTTACATGTCACTTAGGTGGATAAAGAAATCGTGTAACGGAACCCAGCCACTTGGTTAAGCCGTGGTTTGGATTTCACTTCTAATTTAAACAAGCATTTTACGAGGTCACCATTGACCTTAGGCAGTTATCTAATAGAATTTTATCGTACTGTCTAGTCACATTTTGTAATACTGAGGGATAAAAATATTCCACCGATTTGAAATATATACATAAAAGTCAACATTAGACATAGCTTTATAAAATTGTAACTAATTAAAATAACAATGAGCTTTAAACGTTGCAAGTTTGCAACACATATTGAATATAATGCCAAACTAGATATGATTCAAGTGGTCTCCTGTAACAGTAGGATAATAGTTAAACTTATAACGAACATATGAAGTAAAATGTTTTCACCTCGTGCAAATGGTTGAGGCTTTGGTTCTGATTTCTTTGGCGGTGATTGGTCACTCCGCCATAGCAATTTTGAGAATGACGCTATTGTTGAAAATGTTGCAGGTACGACTTTTGATAGGATAGCTCCAACAAGGGACCTGCCCTTGTCTTCTGAAAGCCTGTTAATTGTAAAATTTTCATTCATGCACAACACTATAACAAAGACTCTGATGAAGGCAGTAAAGGAAGGATAGAAGCAGCATCTACATTCTACACTCCCGGATAAATAAATAAAAAAAGAATGAGGAAGAAATGAGAAATTTTTTACATGAAACAATTTTACCTGTAAGCTGAAATCACAGCATCATTGCCGATAGTGACTGCGCGATAGTAATGGTGACTTGACTGCTCAACAATAAAAGCAGCTGAATTCAAATACCAGAATAACTTTCAGACAGTTTCTTTAACTCGAGGATATATTATTGAGTAACATATAACAATTGGCCCTTTTATTTAAAGGGGCATATATAATGAAAGAGCTTCTGGATCAGAAAATCTTATTATTGGATATTGCAATAGATGCATTCAGTTTTCAAACGAGCATAAGAGTCAACTGTGAACACTCTGCAAATTTTTTTCAGAAAAATTCCACTTTGATATTCTGGGGTTTGGCATAATCATATTTTGGTTACCTATATTTTTAATATTCCCACTTTGAAGCCCTGTGAATTGCAAACTAGTTTCACTTTACTTCATTCCGTTAGCTCCGTCAAAAATTACGTTAAAATGATGACATGGCACCCATTATTTTTGATGTTAAAAAAAAAAAAAGTTGAATAAATTACCCCTACTTAAACTATATCTCTTCTTTACATAATGAAAATCCAAAAATAATAGAAAATGACAAAAAGGTCCCTCTTTAGGGGTGCCACGTAAGTTTCTTCAACGGAAAACTTAACGGAGTTAACGGAATGAATTAAAGTGAAACTATTTTGCAATTCACAGGGCACCAAAGTGGGAATATAAATAATATAGGTAACCAAAAAATGATTATGCCAAACCTTGGGGCACCAAAATGAAATTTTTCCTATTTCAAATGCCTACATAAAGTGGTTCCCAAGTACAGTGACAATGCCATGTCAAGTTGTCAACAATGAATGTCGTCCTGCTACACACCACCACGATCACCTCACACCTAATTCCACCACCATTACCTCTAGTTACTGCTTCAGGCGAATGATGGATCCCAACCCATCCTAAAATTGAAAGTTAAAACACATTAACAAAAACAAAATCCAAATCCAAGTGCTAATAACAAATTCCCATACCATTACAACTGCATCACCGACCACAACCTTCTCATTCATCTAAAGTAAACAACTGGGATACGAAAAATCTCTTCTCCCTCCTTGAAGCAAAGAAAGGACAAAGGAGGGAGAGAGAGAGAGAGAGAGATCAGAATGCTAGAAATAACCCAGACAATTGTCTCAACTATCAATGCACTAATTATCAGCCATGATCCCACTCAACCCAAGAATTAACCAAGGAGAAAAATGAAAGCATAAGGCGTAATGCGTAGAATCACAGACTTTATTATTATTATCCTTTGCCCTTCCTTTTTGGGGAGGGTGGGGATGTAAATGATTGAGAATAAAGGGAGGAGAAGAAGGAGCGGGAAAATGGTACTGGCAAAAGAGTTTCATTAGAGAGAAGGATTCCTGAGAACAAGGCTAGAAATGCTGTTTCTAGAGGTCCAAGATCCAGTGCAAATTTGCAGTATAGGCTAGTAGTACAAAACCATCCCACCATAGGGGAGTCCTACAACATGGCATGCCATTGTATCATACACAAGTGTGGCTGTGGGCTGGAGTTATCAGATACTCCCTCCGTATCAAATAACAGCTGTTTTAGGTTAATGTGCACTATTAAGAAATCTCTTAAATAGAGACAAAATTAAGTAATTTGACCAGAATATAGGTGCACTGGGAATTGAAACTACTAACAAACTAAGGGTGATATTAAATTATTGGGATATTACACATTGTACAACAGTGTATCCGTATCTTCAGGTTTGTGCACCCACTACCTTGATATCCAAACATAATAAACACCACACCCCTAACCGCCGTTAAGTTGCCGTTACATGGTCATGTAAGAAGACCAAAATCCCCTCTTTTTTTCCCCTTCCCCATCCTTTACTTTCTCTCTCCTAAACCCCCCTCCCACCATTACCATGGCAGACATCTCCATCACCACCACCAACTCAAACACTCCACCACTTCCACCATAACCGCGCCACATGTGTTGCTTCCTTCTTTAACCTCTCTCCTTTTCCTTCTCTCTCTTCCATCCAGATTCACACATAGAAAAATCAAATCAAAACCTACCAACTTCAACTAAAATATACAAAAAATACAAAAGTGGGAGTTTGCTTGCAAATGGAGAGCAAAAGCAGAGCCTAGTACGGAGAACCTAGAAAAGAGAAGGAAATGTAAATGGCAAGCATTTGGTGGTCAACCAAAATCATCAATACTAGTAGAAATTTCATTGACTTGAAGCTTCCTCTTCCTCTCAATCCCCATTTCCCCAATGACTTACTCCCCCGCCAGCCACTCCCATATATCTCTCCATCTTCACCAACTTTGAAAAGTAACACCGCGTGTTTTCATTCTTTCGAAAATCTCAAAACACTTTTCAAATCTCAAATTCATTACCTTACCTCACCCCTCTTCCCTTCTATTTCGCTCCCTCCTTAGATCTCTCCTCTTCTCTTTCTCCCCCTTCAAACAAATCAATGCCCAAAAAGAAAGTTTGCTCCTCTTCACAATCTGCTTCTTCTCCCTCTTTTATCTCTCCTCCGCTGCCATTACCCAGCAATTCCGAGAAGCCCCTCAGTTCTACAACTACCCATCCTACTCCCCATCGCTCTCCAAGTAATGGTGGAGGTGGTGGAGTGTTTGAGTTGGTGCTGGTGCTGGTGGTGGTGGTGGTGGTGATGGAGATGTCTACCATGGTAATGGTGGGAGGGGGTTTATGAGAGAGAAAGTAAAGGATGAGGAAGGGGTGGGTGTGGGTGAAGGGTTAAAAAAAAAGAGGGCATTTTGGTCTTTTTACATGACCATTTAACGGCAACTTAACGGTAGTTAGGGGTTAGGGGTTAGGGGTAAGGGGTACGGTGTTCATTATGTTTAGATATGAGGGTAGTGGGTGTAGAAACCTGAAAAAATGGATACACTGTTTAATACCCCAAACCTCAGGTACAGTGTGTAATATTAGATCCGAATTCTAAAGCGGCAAGTATTATGAGACAAAAATAGCTGGTTAAAATGAGAGATATATTGAGACGGAGGGAGTATAAGACAATTATGAAGATCAATACCCAATGATTATCTTAAGATTAAGTGGAAATTGAAGAGCAATTACCTCAAGTTCCAACAATGGAGGTGGCATAACACCTGTAATTGCTGCATCAGCACAAGGTCCAAACTTGTTAACGCTCCACAGCTGGTAGGGAACTCTCTTAAAAGAATCCACAAAATCATCTAACTCTGTTTTCTTCCGCTTCTGATCCCAACTATTGGTTTGTGTTTCTTCGAACCATCGCTGCAGCATACTCTGATACACACATGAAAGGCATTTTAGAGTAAGAACTTCTGACAAGATGTCAAAGCTTAAAGAGTGTATAAGGGAAAGGAAGAATTGACTCTTTACAAGGTCCTAAAGGGGATGAGCATGAACACCAATATAACTTTCATCTGACATACCTTTAACACCCTAACCAAACATTCCCATGTGTGCGCATACACACACATAGGGGGAGGAAAAGGAATTAGTCATTCTAGGCACACTACTACCAACTAACAAACCCCTCCCCCACGACTACCACAGCCCAGAAGAGCATGGGATAGGTTCTAATACATTGAACATGAAATAGGTTACAATATGTTGATGAGAAGTGTACGGGTCAAGTACTACTGCAACTTCTAGAAGCTCATAGCAGGAAATTTTTAATCAATAGTATCAATTCTGGTCATGTTAATTTTGTTTGTTACCAGTTGCATCTAGTTCGTAGGTACACTATTCACTTTATATAAAACTTCACATGCTCCCAATGAGAATGCAAAGAAAGCATACAAGGAACAAATACAACATGCCATCAGTTTAATTGCCAGCAGCAAAAAAGCAAACAAAAGCGAGAATGCAAGTTCTTCCGACAAATCTCCATTAATAGCATGAAATATGAATGTGCAATCAAATGGTTAAATGAAAGGTATGTTTTGAAGGAAACCTCCAAGCAATACTATGGTGAGATCATTTACCTGTAATTCAGATCCATCAAAACGTGCTATCACTCCTGCCATAACAATGCAAACCTCCTCATTTGAAATATCTTGTGCCATATCTCTCTTTGTTCCACGGACCCTAAGCTTCAGAATCCGTGCAGGATATATAATCTATACAGGGATTGAGCGAATCAGCGGATTGATAAGATAAACTCAACAACAGTAGAAAATTTAAGAACCCAGTCACCCAATGCAGACACACAAGGAACGGCAGGAGAACTGGAAACTTAAAGAAAAAGAGGAAATAACCTAGAAGATGACTTTTAGATATAAACCAACATATCAAGACAATGAATGCAATTTCAACGCTCAACCTAAGTTTGAAGAGTCCACAAATTTTAGCAAAAGTATTGCTCCATCCTAGTCAACGTAGATGAATGCAACTGATTGCATGTGTAAGATTTCGGAATAATGGCCAGGTTTAAAGATGACGATAATGTAGGGTATTCCCTAAGATAGCCACAGAACATGTTTCTTGAGTGCTGATACTAGTAAGGATGAGCTTGGCATCAGCAGCAAATTATTATATTTATCTTCTTACAAACTCATCCATGAAAATGTACATTTTTAAGTCAACTTGGTTGCTCCTTCAATTCTCTAAGAACTAACACAATACGATTTCATCCTCACTAAGAGCTTATTACTTAGGTTGATGGAAGCCCTACGGAATAACGATATGCACAATGCAAGAAGGTTACTCCCTATTTCAAACACTAACCCTACTACCATTCCTTTCAACAGGGGGGAACAGAGCAATGCCGACACCAGAAGATCACCCTATCACTCTGATTACAGCACAGATACAAGATATTGATCTGAAAAAGCAGAATAGACCAAACAAGAGCACAGAACTTCACATGTCAACTTCCAAAACAAACCAAGTTCAACCCACCATCCTAGAATCTCCGATATCAAAATACAGTTTTCTTTTCTAGGGGTTTGTGATCAAAAAAAGGATTATGAGTAAGCTCTACCCAACCCTTCGATACAGAAGAAGAAGAAAAAAACCCATCATCGTATAAACTCATTCAAGCTTTAATATTTGTAAATGCTATAACGATTCTAATTCTAAGTATCTGATTTTAACCTCTCTCCCAAAACTAAACAACTTAAATTCTGTAATCACGATCAAATATATCCCAGATTCAACAACAAAACATCAAAGACTCAAACTCCAGCCCAATACTCTAAACCTTAGTGAACCTATGAAAACGAACTCCATTGACCCCAAACAATCAAAATTTCCTAAATTCATCAATACCCTTTTCCTCCCATTGATCAACAAATAAAATAACAAAACATAGAGATGAGAAAAGAAACTGACCTGTTTATGGATCAAACCACCATCCAAAGAATAAATCAACAAGTACCCAGTTGAAGTACCAACAGCAAGAACCCGAATATCATCAAAAACGAGCCATTCAATGGCGCTAATGAACTCGGCATCAATGGGGGAAAGCGTTGGGTGGATCTTGAGAGGAGAAACAAAGGGGTCATCGGACCATCCGAGGATGAGGATGAGTGATTTGTTGGCAAGAGCGAGAGAGTGAGTGTCGAGAGCTGAGAGAAGAAATGGATTGTTGACAAGCCAGGCTTCTCTACCGGCACCCAAATCGGAGAGATCTTCGCACGCTATGCAACCTAGCTCGGTGGTGTGGGATCGTCTTGCCATTGAAGTGGATCAACCATGGAGGTGGCAGAAGTGAAAGTTTGAAGGGAGAGAGATATGAATGGAATTGGAATTTAGGAAGGGAGAGACTCTCCACTCCAATACTTCAAGGGAGGAAAGTGGGAGTTCAATTTTAATTTTTTTTTTTTTTTTAAATACGAGGAACCGGCGACAAGTGGGCTAGCCATGGGCGATGCTGGGCTAGCCATGGGCGATGCTGGGCTAGCCCACTTGTCGTACCGGTATGCAAAAAGGTTTGAGAATCCCAACTTGGCTCATCTACTGTGCGACGTTCCTTTATTCCCCAATGCAGCTCTAGCACGGCTCACGACCCATCATGTTGTACCTCATGCTGCATAGCACGAATTTTTTGGTGCTTCTAAAAGCCACCTGTTAGGGCGCGGCCCACGCACCGAATTAAAAAAATGTATTTTTTTTATAAAAAAAGTTTAGTTTTCTTTTTCTTTTTTTTTTCTTTTTTTTTTTACTATTGAACATGGATTCAT
Source organism: Mesembryanthemum crystallinum (assembly GCA_030267885.1). Classification (NCBI taxonomy): domain Eukaryota; kingdom Viridiplantae; phylum Streptophyta; class Magnoliopsida; order Caryophyllales; family Aizoaceae; genus Mesembryanthemum; species Mesembryanthemum crystallinum. Next base: position 16,318 of record BSSO01001096.1, read on the forward strand.
AACCACTATACCGTAAATTCGTAACAATATAACTACAGATTCATAACCGGTATACCGTAGATTCATGAACGACTACTTATAACTTATTCAAAAATAAAATTTGAATTTTTTTTATTTTCTTTATGAATAATTATATTTCTTAAAAAAAATCGATTTTGACTATAGATTCATAGTTATATGGTATAGATTCATAAGGATATAACTACATATTCATAAGTGTTAGTTAATGAACACATATTCATTACTTAAAAAAAGAAAATTATCAAAAAAAATTATTTTTGACCAAAAAAAAAAAAAGTTAATTTTCACTATAGATTCATAAGCTTAAGTTCATGACTATTTATTTTTTAAATTATTTTTTTCTGATTTTTTAACTGAAAAAAAAAATCATCATAGATTCATAAAATATTAATAGAGATTCATATGTAATTTTCATATAGTACAGATTCATAAGATTTAAACGCAGATTCATAGGGAGCATCTATAGGTGCTCCTGAGAGCACCATTTACCTATTGGTGATTGCCCGTTCCGAACCGTGCTGTGCCTATGCTAAATTCGTGTCCGGGTTTGCCGCCCATGGCTAACTCTTTGCACCGGTAAACCTCAAGTATGTGCAAATATCAATAGTCAAGGAAGTTCAATTTTAAGTAGACTCTAGAAAATGACACCCTTTTTTCACAGTGTTGCATATTTGATAGCTTATGTAGGGGTGTAAGTTTGAACATTGGATTGAACTTTTGCCTAAACCAAAAAAAATTAGATTCTGAGTTTTGTGTCCAAATCCATTCCAAATCAAATTTGGATTCATAAAGTCCAAAATCCAATCCTAATTATTTTTGTATAATCTACCAAACAGTCCTTTTTTTACCTCATTATATTTTTGAGGACACAGTCAAGCCCATTAAAGCTATAACTTTTTTTTTTCTTTTTGGTTAAAGATTTTAAGACGTACATTACATAGGGAAATCAAACCCGAGACCTTATGTACCCAGGACATCAGTCTTAACCACTAAGCCAAGAACTCATTGAAAAAAAAAAGAAAAAGAAAGAAAGAAATTCCCAATGGTGTCTTTGTGGTTTCAGGTTTTCTCAATGGTGGACTTTTTTAAAAAAAGAAAAGTGTATGTGGTACTTTCGAACTCTTTGTATGCCATGACCAAACTATTATGGTACTATTACTTTTTGGTGAGAAGTGTTTCAATGTCAAATTTTCTCTCCCCTTACTTCGAAAATTTTGCCATCTGATTTATTTTCCCTCTATAAGACATAGTTGGAGGTATTTCCCTTCTTTTTCTTATTCTATTCTCTTTATAACTTTTTACCCACCTCATAAGAGAATATCCTCTAGTCATAATGCTCGCCATAACCAAGAACTCATATAAAGGGAATGTCCTTTAGTTGTTTTTTTCTATAGAAAGGTCTCCATTGCGATTGAGAGGAGAGAGATTGTTGGAGCATCGACTAAAATTTGGGCAATTAAACGATTGAAATTTTACAATTTTAAGGATCAAAAGAAAAAATTATTGTGGTGAGAGAGAGAGAATGAGGCTGAGAGACGCAAATTCTTAGCTACACCTGGTAGTAGCTAATTAGTTACACCCAAGGATTGTCCTACAACTGCAACTTTATTTTTTATCACCTGTAAATTCGTTATAAAACCTTGTACCAATTTCATTCATCTATTACTATAACTTCATTGTGTGATAGATAAATGAAGTTACTACAATTGTTTTATAATGAAGTTGCAGGTGGTAAATAATGAAATTATAATTGTTTGGGATCCATTTGGTGTAGCTAATTAGCTACTCCGAGGTACTTAAATAATCATTATAGTGGGTTTTTTTATATATTTTTTATTTTAAAGATGAAAGAGGTCTCATATTTCTATCTCAACTCATCTACATGTAATCTCACAAAAGACTATATTATTAAGGAGCGAAATTGATAAGAATTGGAGATTAGTTCTTTTACTCATTAATTTGCGTGGTTCACTTACTATTTCTATCTCGACTCATCTACATGTAATCTCATAGAGTTTTCATGACATCACCAATCGGATGCTAAATGGAAATTAATTCAAAAGGTTGGGTACCTCAAATGGGAATAGGTAAACGTTAGGCAACCGTTTAATGTATTATCCCTAATGTTAGGTACCCTTTTTGAATTTATTCCTAATAATAATAATAATAATAATAATAATAATAATAATAATAATAATAATAATAATAATAAGGCATGTCCAACCGGTCGCGCGAGTCAAAGTTGCATTTGGATTATATTCGAATTGGGACGTTTTCGGGTTCGGTTCGAGAAATGATCAATCCTGACTCAGAGATGTCGGATTTAGGTCGACCCACCGGTTCGACAATAGCATTTATGTATTTTTGGTCTCAGTCAATTTTTAAGAATTCAAGTGTGTAAAATGTTTTATCTTATTGTAACAATTTTTTTTTTTTAGATAGGTAAGAAAGAAAACGTTGGAAGCCTCATCTCGAGGTTGAGATCCAACGTTTTGGTCGAGACCTTATAAGGTCTAGGTCATGAGCATCTTCCGCAAGAATATGGTCTAACTCAATAGATCCTGAGGCTAGCCAATCAATAGGCAATGCAGTAGAGTGCGCAACCCCAGCTAACCAGTCAGCAGATCGGTTGCCTTCCCGAAAAAAATGACCAACCGCAACAGGATTAAAAGGGGCCACGAATCTGCATGCATCAAATAATCAAATTCGAGATTTGCCGAGGAATAACAACTTCGCTATGCATAGCCTGAAATAACAAGATGGTTATCCGCCCAATATGCAACCGATTAAATCCTAAAGACACAGCATGTTGAAGTCCATTTCGTAAAGCTACCGCTTCCACAACCATAATCAGGACATTGCCAAGCCAGAACGCCCCTACTGCGAAACATCGTCCCCAAGAGTCTCTAATAACATAGCCCGTTGTAGCAACATTGTCCCGAACAGATCCATCAAAATTAATTTTAACACAACCCTCTTCAGGGGGGAGCCAACGCATCATATTGCGCACAGGGACAGGGTGGGGGCCAGTTGTTGAAGGAGAATCATAATTGAAAGGAGCGGATAAGCGCAAGGACCATTCTGTGTAAAATTTTCTAGCAATTACCAAAATTTCAGAATGATTGAAGGGTTTCTGCTTGAACATCAAAGCGCTACGACCCCGCCAAATGCTCAAAAGCTGGAAACCTATTCTAGAAACTGTATCTTTGGCTAAAGAGGAATCCCCTCGACATTCCTTAATCCATTGGAAGATTTGAGTAGACGGGGGAGGTGTGCTAATCCAGCTCGAGTCCGTTGCTGCAATCCAGACTTGAAAGACTTTAGGAAATTAGCTAAAAAGATGGTCAATGGAATCATATCGCTACAGAGCGGGTAATTTCTATTCTCAATTGAAATTCCCCGGAAAGCAATGAGTCTCACGTACCGCTAGGGCCTTATGAAAGAGCTACCAAAGAAAAGTTTTAATTTTAGGTGGTCCAGTCTCCATAACTAGCGATAACGCGATTTAAGGGATTCATCAGGGGTTAGATGACTGTCAAGCCAGGTTGCCTATTTGACTGAAAAAATATCATTGCTAGTTGGACCCGAACAAACTGAATGCTCTAAGTCATGACAAGGGAGGGGGATGCTCTTATTAAGAGAGATGAGATGTCCAGGAATGAAAGAAACCAGTTTAGCCGAGTCCCAAGTTTTATTAGCCCGAATGAAAGAGTGAACCGTACAATCTGGCTTCGGAACTTCCCAAGGCTCTAACCCCATAATGCCGAGAAGGGAGCGGGGGTGACACCAAGGGTCGCTCCAAAAAACATATCGTGCGACCATTCCAACCTTCCAGCGCAAGCCACACTTAAAACAACGGTGAAGTCTCAGCAAACTACACCACGTGATAGAGTTAGTAGCCTTCGGTTTGATGTTGAAAAGGTCCTCTTGCCGGAGATATTTAATTGAAACGGCTTTCAATTTTATAGAAGATGCGAAGACTAACTTAGAGCAAATAATGGTAGCAATTTGTGAAAATTAACAAGCTGACCACAATCATAGTAAAAAGTGTTGAGTATAGATTTAAGACGAGAATAGGCTTCGCATGAGGCCTTACAGAACAAAAGGCTATCATTAGAGAAAAATAGACAAGGGATGACGGGAGCTTGAGGGCATATCTTTACCCTTAATCCCGACTTAGCATCACTACTAGAAACAGCAATACGACGAGCAAAAACCTCCATGCAAATAATAAATAAGTATGGAGAAAGAGGATCCCCTTGAAGCAAACCTCTAGAATGTCGTAGGCTCATCATTAATCAAAAGGGAATATGAGACAATAGTGACACACTGCTCAATCCTTCATCCATTTTTCACTAAAACCAAATTTCCGCAGGCACTCAAAGAGAAAAGGCCATTCAATTCTATCATATGCATTTTCCATGTCCAAGTTGACAACAATCCAGCCTTTCTTGAATTTAGAAGTTTTAAAAGTATTCATAATTTCATGGGTTATGAGGATGTTATCATGAATTCAACACTTAGGAAGAAAAGCGCTCTCGAAGGGGCTATATAATAGATTCTAAATTAGGTTGTAAGCGGTTCACCAGAACCTTAGAAATAAGCTTAACAAGCGTGGTACAAATACTAATAGGTTGGAAATGGTTGACCGTATTCGGGCTTCCAATTTTAGGAATTAGAGCCACAAGTGTGTGGTTAATTTCTTTGAGCATTTACCATGGAAAAAGGAGGCTTGAATCGCTTTAGTGACCCCTCATCGATGATATTCCAGTAAGTTTAGAAAAAGCAGGCTCCAAAACCATTAGAGCTAGGGGCCTTAGACGGGTTCATTTAGAAAACCGCGGTTTTTATCTCATCAGCTAGGACTAGTTTGGTCAATTATGCATTAGTGGATGGAGAAATCAAAGACGGGATGTCACTTAAGTCAGGACATCTGTTAGTAGGGAATTCAATAGAGAAACATTTTTGAAATTTCGAGTTAAAATGACGAGCAATAAGAGGAGTCCTCTAGCCACGCCCCCGAAGGCTCCCTAATTTTAAAAATGAGATTCTTTTTTTTCTTTAAATTGTGGTATTTTTGAAAGAAGGATGAGTTACGGTTCCCATCAATGAGCCATTTCCAAGTAGCACAAGTATTCCAATACTTGCGTGAAAAAGGGAGAAGCTTTTCACATTGACTTAGGAGCTTAATTTGGGCCTGAAAAAGGTTGTGGTCAAGTGGATTCAAAACTAGAAGGGTCTCAACGTGTTCAAGTTTGGCCAGATTATCTTTTAATTTATTAAAGAAATGACCCACCATACACTTATTCCACACTTTGAAGCCTCTTTTCATGTCATTCAATTTACGAACCACTTTAAACATACGCGACCCCTCTACGGGCTTATACCATACCTGTTTTACAGTTCGTCAGCTCCTTTAAATTGGGACCAAAATGTTGAAAGCGAAAAGATGAGGATTTAGCCGGGGGAGCACTCTCTGTATCAAGACAAATGGGCGCGTGGTCAGGACAAGTGAAAGGACAATGTTTAACCATTCTACTAGGGAACATGGAGCCCCAGTCCACCAAATCGAGGGCTCTGTCTAGACATTCAAAAATGAAACCATCTTGAAAACGTTTTTTCCAGCAGGTGAAAGCATTGCTCATATATGGAATAGTCTCAAAATTAACATCGCGGCAGAAACTGGAGATACGTTCTAAGCGGCAAGGCGAACATGGGGAGCCGCCTTGCTTGTCCTCAAAAGAGGCTATATCATTAAGGTCCCCTATAACACACCAAGAAATGGTGTGAGAAGAATTTAATTGTCTAAGAGATGACCAAAAAGCACTCTTTTCCACATCTTGGGCCAGGCCATACACCCCGGAAACAAGGCAATGCTTATTAGAAGTAGGCTCAAAACGTTTAAAGTGATTATTCGTTCAGATTTTGCCTCAAGGGACCTGAATATTCTTATTATTCCAGAGAGCCCAAATACCACCCGAATGATTGACAAGATCCACAAATTCAAAATTGTTAAACCCCTATTTTCGAATAAGACGAGTATAATTAACATTGTTAGTCATGGTCTCAAGGAGAAAAAGAATATCCGGTTTGAGTATTATAATTTAATGCAATGTGTTTTTGTTATACTTGTATGTATATAAACAAAATAAATTTTCGCAAGGTAATTAACTACACTATGCCAATTTCAAGAGAAAATATAAGTTACTCGCAGCCACTTTCATGAAAGTAATATTATAACATTTGTATAATACCAATAAAAAAACAAACACAACTGTAAATTATGGGTTTTAGTCTTTTAGAGTAATTAGTTCATATTTATATTCATAATATTGGACGTAATTCCAATTTTTGGGTCATTCTAGTTGACCCATGAACGGGTCGAATTTGACCCAAAAACTTTCGAGTCATTCAAGTCCAGGTCAATTCTGATTTCGGGTCAGAAATTATTTGTATAAACCCTAAAAATCAGGTGAGGTATGGAGTCGGATAATAATAATAATAATAATAATAATAATAATAATAATAATAATAATAATAATAATAATAATAATAATAATAATAATAATAATCCCAACAACAACAACAACAACAATAATAACAATAACAATAATAATAACAATAATACTCCATCCGTCCATCTCAAATGTTGTCAAACCAAATTTGCACGGAAATTAAGAAGGAAAAAAGGAGGGTTCTTTTTTCAAATTTGCCCCTTGCAGATAAACATTTAAATATAGATAGTGGGTAGAGAGAGATAGATATAAAATAGAGAAAGGGTGAGGGAATTTAAGTTAATTTTAAATTGGGAAGTGGATTTGTTGTTGAATTTTTTATATTATTTGGTTTATAGTGGATGAGTATTATTGGGAAGTATATGGGATAAAATTGGATAGACAACATTGGACAAATATTTGGGTTGTTTGACAACATTTGAGATGGACGGAGGGAGTACTAATAATAATAAGAAAAAAAAATGAGTTTAACCATACTTGAGATGGACAAAGTGAAACTCATGCTGCTAAATGTGAGAGATATCCCTAGTAGAATGAAGATAATCAAGGGGAATAAAGACCTGAAGATGCTAGTTGCTACTTTAACATGTGCTATAATATACCACGTATGGGCAGAAAGGAATCAAAGAAGATACAACAACAAAAATCGCCCACGGGCTACAAAACAGATCCAAGAAGAAATCAAGACTAGATTATTATTATTTAGCAGTAGAAGGAAATTAAATGTGAACATTGATAGTCTAGTCTAGTAAGATAAACTTTGGATGTAATCAGGATTCAAGAGATTGGGGTTTATAGAGGAATCCTTCCTAGAAGGTGGCCTCTACCCAACTCTTCTGTGTAATTGTCAGTTCCCTTGGTAATATAATTAACCTTTTTACCAAAAAAATAAAATAAAATAAAATAAAATAAAATAATTGGGTGTTTTAAAGAACCGCCTTTATAACTTTTTTTAAAATAACCACCTTAAATGTTACACTTCATAGAAAATAGCTACCTGGACATTTTTTCTTCCTTTACCTAATTTGTTTCCCATTTATTTTAAATGAAAAATAAGATTCAAACACTCTTTCAACCTGCTAGGTTGAGGCCGCGGGCCGGTGATGGGGAGGGGGAAAATGAATTTTTTTAAATTTTTTTTAATTATTTTTAAATCAAATTGTGAAAAAAATTAAGCAAGGGCAAAACGGAAAGAAAACATATTTTTTTTTCGCGGATTCCGGCAACATGTGACTATAATGAATGAAGTGTAATTAAGGTGCTTATTTTAAAAAAGTTATACAAAGGTGTTCTTTTTAAATACCCTATTATTAAAGGTGGTTAAACCCAATTTTTTCTAATAACAATAAGAAGAAAAAATTGGTTTTAACCACCTTTAAAAATAGGTTGTTTTAAAAGAACCACCTTTGATAAAAAAAAGTTTTAAAAAAACCACCTTTCACTTTTCATTCTATAGAAAGTAACCACCTCTCGCCGGTTTCCGGTCAAAACTCATAATTTGTTTCCCGTTATACCCTCACGCTTATGGCACGTGCATACCCCTTATGTCTCCTGATTCCCTTATTCCCCTTTTTTATTTCATTTCTTTTTCCCATGAAATGATTAAGCCTTGTTGAAAATATGAAATTATTATTGGGTTAATTAATTTGTCCAAACCCAAATTTCAACCCCCAAAATTTAATTTACATGTTCTTTCTCTCTCTTTCGTCAAGCTGATTTCGCTTCTCTCTCTAAACTCCATAGCTTTCTCTCTTTCTCTCTCTGTCTCTCTATCTGTCATTTTGTCTTTCTTACTCTTGTTGTCTGATTTAAGTTATTTGACAAAGCAAGGAAGCTTTGGCTGTGCAAAAGGGTGACATATAGTGACTAAAGAGAGGGAATCTCTGCCATCGCAAAAGGTAAGCATCCATCCATGTCTTTTTCGAATATATGGGTTGTTGTGCCTCTTCTTTGTGGTTTGTGTTGATTTTACTGTTTGTGAAGTGTTAAACTTGAAGCTTTAGTTAAGGAATAAACAATGTTGCATGTGGTTAGATGTAATACTCTATTGTTAGTGGGGTCGGGTTTATTAGTTAATTATACTCTAATTGAACTGTAGATTTCTTGGTTTATGGCCCTATGTTGCTGTGAATTTAGTGATTAGTTAATTTGTTACAAATTGATTTGTGTGGTTTATAAACTGTGTTGTTAATTATAAATCAAGGGTGAAATGGAGACATGTTTAATGAAGTTTTATCATAGGGGTATATTGCATAGTACAAGTAGATTGGAGTATGTAGGGGGTGTTGTGAAGGAGTACCCTAGAATACTAATTGATGAATTCTGCTACTTTTGGTTGTATGAGTTAGCTGAGAAGGCAAGGCCTTATGTTAATGTGCAAGAGCTGTACTATCAAATCCCTCACAATAGAAAAGCAGTGAAAGTGTTAGCGGACAAAGAAATATTAACAATGAGTGACTATGCAAGGAAAGAGGGTGTATTATGTTTGTATGTGGTCCATGGGCATGGTGCCCCTCCTGTACCCCTCCCTCCAATTGCAGAACCATTAACAACAAATAATGGGGGACTTGAGGGCCCCAGTGGTGGTTGAAACAAGTGGACCTGAATTGAATAAGGTAGTAAATGATGAAGGTGAGTCAAATGTTGGGAGGGGAAGTGCTACAATAGTCAATGATAGTCAAAGGCCTTCAAGAATAACCCCTAGAAAGCATGTGGCAACTAGGGGTGAGCATGGGTACCGGGTACCCAGACCCGGACCCGGACCCGGCGGGTCCGGATTTGGATCCGGTCCAACCGGACCAGTTCCGGTTCTAGAAAATCGGACCCGGTACCAACCGGTTCCAAGACCGGGTACCAATTTTCCGGACCAGGTACCCACTGGGTACCCGGTTGTACCAGTTCCAACAATTGGGTACCCGGTGGAACCAGTTCTGGGTACCCATACTCAGTTTGGAACCGGTCCTAACCTAATTAATTTATTTTTATTTTTTTAAAAAAAGTTGGAATAAATATATATAATTAAAAATTGTTGTGTACATTTATTTTAATTCATCACAATATCCATTAGATTTGCCAAAATTTTGTTGGAGTTAGTTGAATGTTTATTGTTCATGACCTTTA
>BSSO01001097.1:0-25967 GCA_030267885.1 Mesembryanthemum crystallinum
TTTATTCCTTTGATTACTACAAGGGTAAATTTGTCTAAAAACACTCACCTAAAATCTTGTTCCCTTATAGTTTTTGAAAGTTAATTCCGGGACGGAGTATATTGTTGTAGAGTAAATAATATTGTTAAGGTAGAACGAACTTCTAGGGTGAAAAGAAGCTTTGCTTATGCCTATGCATTGAGATTCCTGACTGAAAAAGATGGACTATATATTTTTTTTCCCTTGATGATTAAGGACCCCTGAAAAGGTGGGAGAGGCTGGTCGAGTGCATGAACAACCAAAGAAAACTCCCTAGAGGAAAATGACGGTAGTTATTGTGTTATGTAGGCTGATGACCTTTACAGGTTTTGTACCTTATACTGAAGAACTCAACACAAACCATGCAACTGCATCACAAAACGAAATTGAAATGTCAAGATGTATCGAAGGATACATTTTAGATTTTACATGTATGGAGCAGAGAGATTGATGTAACAAATAGCTTCTTGGTAAAACAAGAAATTTGAAAGGTCATTAAGAGGGACCGTAAAAGACTAGAAATAATATAATTTGAGTGATTCTATTGGCCTTGAAGGCATGCTATGGCTCTATTAATCTGAGGTGTGGAGCAAAAGGATAAAATTAGCATTGCAATCTGCATAATATGAGGCATAGTGGTGAGATTTGCAGCCAAGCAAGTCTTGCTTTTCCAAGAGTGTTCTAACATTATTATATGTGGTCTTTTCTTATTGTATCAGGCTTCGAGAAGTACATACTCTGAAAGGTCACGTTGAGTCGGTGATAAAACTGAAGGGCCTTGACATTAACGCGATTCAGCAATCATACACAGTTTAAGTGGGAGATATATTGCCCTACCTACTATGTTGTGCATATTCTAGTATTGCTGTTTGGTATTGGCTTTGCTGGGTTTTAACTGGTTTCGGTGCTCACTTGGTGTTGCTATCGGGAGGAAATCTTCCATATATAGCTGCTACCACATGCTTACATATGCAATAGTTAGTTCTACAACACAGCAAGTGAAGCTTTCCGAATGCTTACATATATAATAGCGCCCCAGTCCTGTAATTGAGCTAGTTCTGTATATATTTCTACTTCACATTAAGCAGACAGTTACTTTAAGCATAGCTTTGATCTTTGTCATGAGGTTTTTGTAAGTTTTGCTTATTTGAGTAAGCTTGAGATGATTTCAATTTGTGGCATCAAGAATTTGAGCATAGCCTCCTCTTACTTGGTAAAACTGTAGGTGCTTCATATCAGCAGCTATACTACTGATCGTGTCAGAAGCAGCTATAAGCCTATACTACTGATCGTGTCGGAAGCAGCTATAGTACAACAAATTGAACTAGACATTTGGCCTTGGAAAATGCTATCATGAGATTTGAAAAGTTATATGCCAGTAGAGCATTTGCCCATATGCTTCTTGCTCTAGTGCAGAGATAAAATTGGTTAGTTCAATCAACCTCTGTTCGTAGGAAATACTTGGAGGTTTGAAGAATAGACGGATATAAAAGGACCATTTTGGGTTCAAGGAATACCCTCAATTCACCAGATCAGCAATCAAAAGAGCAAGAAAAACAGCAAATATACTAACAGCAGTAGAACAATTTGAGCATGCTCAAATTATTTGTTGCTTTACCATTATTGATAGAAAACTTCCAACTTTGACCCTAAATATCTAATACGATTTTCAAAAATCCTAAATGAGCCTCAATAGTCAAGATGCAATAATGTCATTATAAATATAATGCACAATGCATAATAGTGGAATGGGTGGAGTTCATGTTATATGGTCCTAGTGACTTGAGTTTGAACCTCTGCGTGGATTCTAATCAACTAATTGTCAATGTATTAGGTGTTTACCCCTCCATCCTCTCCAAAATAAATAAATAAATAATGTCATTATAAAGATGAGAAATCTTTTCCAATGCCCAATGAAATGGAATATACTTCCTTCGTCCCGAAATTAGCTTTCAGAAACTAATAGGGCACAAGATTTTAGGTGAGTGTTTGTAGACAAATTTGCCCTTAAAGTGATAGAGAGAAAGATTTTTGTGAGAGAATAAAATAATAGAAAGAGAGAGAGTGATTTGAGAGGGAGTATATTTTTTTATTGTATTTGTGAGTTAGTGGAGGGATATTATAGGAAAGTTATGGGATTTTATGAGTTTTGAAAGCTAATTTTGGAACAAAAAATATGGTATGTTTAAAGGTAATTGCGGGACGGGGGGAGTATATGCCAATTATCATTGTCAATATTTAATTCATCTGTGTTGGCATGAAAGAACAAATATGTGAAATTCTGAAACAGTGAAACATAAATTATATCTTGATATTTGAAAATTTAAATGCCAAGTTTTTCGAGAGCACATATTTTCAGCCTAGTGCTACTTGCTGTAGTGCAGAGACATGGATTTGTTTAGTCAACCTCTGTTTTAGAGGAACTACTTGGGAGTGAGGACCATTTCAGGCTCAATGAATACACAAAATTAACAATTCACCAGATAACCAGTCATTGAAGCAATATGAGCATGCTCATGTATGAGGAAATGTAAACTTTATGAACAATAGTTGCGTATGGGAAGAACAAGAACAATTCCCATCACTTGAAAAGATATTACGATACATCTTCAAATAGAGTGCTCAAGCAGCATTTGATGATTTGTTATTAAGATCTAGACTGGAGAGACCTGTGCTGGCCAATCTTCCTCTCAAGTTCATCCTTCTTGGCCCCAATGACCCTGTCCACTTCCTTCCCTTTTCTGAACAAAATGAATGTGGGCATAGCTTGCACGCCAAATTCTTGTGCCACGTCCTATATCATACATTAGGAGGGAAAAATGGGTCTTAATAATAATACACATATTCCCTAAGGAAAAGGACATGAAACAACGGAGAAATGGAGTACATGTTTACCTGATTATCTTCATGCACATTTGAACCTTCCCTTTCCCCAACTTTGTTCTCTTTTATATTCTTATATAGATTGATTTACCATCATTATTTTCTCTAATATTGAATATTGAATACTTGCATGCAATTAACAGGGGCTATATCCCTCTTTCCTAAAAATAGTTGTCATATGGCCACAATGCCCCCACAATTAAGGAATTGTTGTACTTTGACTAAATCATATAAATGTTTCAGGCCTTCAATTTATGTATGTGAAATTTCAAGTTAGAGCTCAGAGTTGAGAAAAATTGAACAAAGACCAATTCACAGAGCTCAGAGTTGATGCCACACTTGCAAACTATAATGGTATTTCTTTGAAATCAATGTTGAACAAGCTTTTAAACTTCGGACTCTATTTGCATTTAGAAGGTTCGCACAAGAACTTCACAGAGCTACTGGATATTATGTGGCTATGAATGGCTACCAATATCTTTTCAATTTTTATAAAGAGTGGAGCATAAATTCAAATGATTATTGGGATAAAAGAAGAGCTACGACTGGGTTTTCCTGCTGATAATCAGAAAATTTTATTGATTAAGAAATTAAAGATACAGCTACAACTGGATTGTAGCTAGAAATAATACACCATGAAAGCACCCAAGAAAGGATTGTTCACAACACCATCCTCCACCTTCAAGGAAGGGTTGAGATGGTGGTGCATTCATGTACTAGGGCAACGCTAGTATAAGAAATCCAACAAAATTCCCCAAATTACAAAGATAGACCAACTAACTGCAACCAATCAGTAAACTCCTCACTCCAGTTAATCCTTGTTTCGTAAGGCCATCTGCAACCATATTTGCACCCATGATTTATGGTTAATGGATAGACAAGGCCACTGTTTTCTAAGCATACAAATGTGGTTGAGGATGACACGCATACTCCATGGTCCACCTCCGTGGTTATTACACCACTTAACCATATTGGCGAATCCACTTCAATGATAGTGGTGAGAGCAATCCAATCTTACTCATTGACAATATCAATAACTTAGATATAGTATAAGCAATTTGAGTTTTGGGGAACACTTTGTCATCGTATATTACATGTATTTGTCCTAAATAAATTGTTTCAATATTCCATCCATCAATAGTATAAATTTTCTAAGCATTAGTGGAGGCATATATGAAGGATCATAGAGATACAGTGCAATGTCCTCCCTATAGTGAACAACAAAAAGACACCCCATTGTACGAATTTAGCAAAGAACACTAGAACTTGCCATTCTTGCAATGGGTTCAGGTTATTATAACAACTCGTCCAAATAAAGAGGATGTTAGTGACTCCAATAGTGCACAAAGAAGGAAGAATGTTACATCAAGTGACTGAGGTCTAAATCCAGATTTTCCCTTGAAGTACTAGGTATTGAACTTCACTGATTTCACTTATTGTAGTTTTCAAGTATTTGCGTTTGTGTATTGCTCCCTCCATCGCAATTAAGTCGTCACACGGTTTACTTACCCTCAAATGTATTATTTAGAACATTTCCTCCATCACCAATCCACTAACATTATTTATTTTAATACTCTACCAACTCAACAGTATTACTCCAACCTCCAAAGCATCCCGGAGTTTGGAGTAATAGTTTTTTCTGAAAAAACACAGTCCTCTACAAAATCTAATTTTGAGCTCTAACATCCAAGTCAAAGACTACCGTCTACACATCAATTGAACCAATTCTTTCCTCAAAACACAAGGATGAGCAAAAGCAGAGAAATTACCGGCAATTCATCGACATCGATTTTGGCGAATTCAACATCAGTGAATTGAGAAGCCATGGCTTGAACCGCCGGCTCCATGAGTTTGCAAGGCCCACACCACGTCGCAGCGAAATCAACCACCATCTACCAGTACCAGTACCAGTACCACATCCAAATCCAATCAATCAACCAAACACATCAAAATTAAATTTCAATTTCAAATAGATTCTAAGTTGTAAAATTGAATACGATACCAGTTGGTTGGATTCTTTGCAGGAATTGAAGTGAAGCTGCCATCGATTGGTTGAGTGAAACGACATCACTCGAGATTCCGACGATCCCTCCGCCGGACCCTCGTCCGCAGCAGCCGCGCCGCTTCCCACAAGAGCTGACAGCATTGACCCCATTTTTTCTCTTTCTCTTTCTCTTTCTCTCTCTAACTTTCTCTCTCTACTATGGGTATGTATGTGAATGTGAGTATGTTTGCGCTGAATTTGACTCCGAAGTTGAGAGTCCGACTTTAAAATGTTGTTTTCAGTTGAATGGAGTATATACCAATAATGGGTATTTTTAACGAGCACAAGTGCACAATTTGGTTTATCGCTCAATTATTAAATGGGTAGTTTTTATGACCATCCTTCGCCACTTGGGTATTTTAAAACACTTCAGTGTCAAATGAGTATTTTTAATGGACCAAAAGCGCACATAGGCCCAAAAATAATTTAAAAAATCATTTATCATGTTTTATGGTACTGAAATACATTTGCTTTATGTTTCTTATTAGATTTATTTACCTTAAAGTACTATATTCTCCCAAAACAACTCATTATCTCCCTTTTTTCTCCCTCTCCCCCTCAAGAAAATTGGGAGTAAAAAGGTTTTTTGGAGGATTAAAATGATTTTAGATAAAGAGATATAATAAGGAAATGCATTTCAATATCAAAAAAATAGGAAAAATGAAATTTGGGTCACCGACTGTGAATTTTTGGGCCCATATGCACTTTTTGTTCATTAAAAATACCCATTTAGCATCGACGGTTTTTTATATACCCAAGTGGCAAAGGGTGGTTATAAAAAATANTACCCATCTGGTAATTCGGCGTGACTTTGCCCATAATATTGGTTAAGGGAGAGATGCCTAGGGTTAGGATTTTAGGATAGGTTGGAATTTGTAAAGGGACGACAACAATCGAATTGCATCCTCAGTGCCAAACCCAAACTAGTATAGTAGTAGAATAGTGGAGATTTTTTAAGAGTGCTGATTTTTTATTTATTATTTATTTATTTATTTATTTATTTATTTATTTGCGTGTTTTGTAGGAGTTATATTTAGGATATGTGCTCTAAAGATTTTAATTGATGGATAATACATATTTTCAAATATTGAAGGCAAAGTTTATAGTAATAAGTAATTGTCCCTTGTAACTTTTGTGACTCTTATAAAAGTGTGTTTGGTCTAACTTTTGTTGAATTTGGATTTTTATTCTGTTTGGCTATCTTTCCTCGCAAAGTCACAATCCACATCATTTACCTCCATTATTTCCCAATTAACAACATTTAAAAACACCCCTAAAAGACAAACCAAATCTGCTATATGCAACCACAAAATACTACATGTCACTAAAATGTAAAATACTAAAATTTCTGACCAAAAAAAACCCCTCACATAACACATCCACTCTCAAACTCTCACACATTATCTCTCTCCCCATACTCCATCTACTCTCACCAAAATCCCCACCCTTTTCATCTCCCAACCATGCATCTCCCTGCCACACCACCGCCTGTCCATCGGAGACAGCCTAAAGTGTTTTATCGCAACTTTTTTATACCCAATCATGTTAAAACTTAAAACTTCCTTTAAATTTGACATCATCAACCAAATATCACAACTTCTCTATAACAAATCTACCTTACTAAGGCATTGTTAATTTTGATCATCACCATATTCAGTATAGTCCACTTCAGTTTAACTTTACAACTTAATTTTTTCCCCCATAACTTACATATATTCAGTTTATCACGTTGATTTCAGTTTTCATTTAGCTGAATAAAAAGAGCATGACCAAGGGGCCCAACAATGTTCATAGTATGCAAGTCCTTCATTTTTGGGCATGGGCTTCCTTGACCTCGAGAGGAAACGCAAGAGCACTTGAGTACTCCTCAAGAATCTATTACTCCCTCCGTTCTTGAATGAAGGTTACGCTTGTCTTTTTGAGCCGTTTTTGAATCAAAACTACACTTCCTATTTTTGGACAATAAGATCCCCAAACTTGACAAAAATATCCACTTGCAATATACCCTTCATGTATAAAATGTCACAATCATCGTTTTTAAGGGTATATGAGTAACTTTATCTCCCTCCAAATTTCTCAAATAAATAGTGCATGTAACCTTCATTTGATCGAGAATGCAGGGAGTAACAAGGTCATACCAATGTAAACGATTTGGCCAAACCCAACTCATTTTGCTCTCTTGATCTACCTATAAATAAGACCAGCCCAAGTTTGTAAAAACATAGGAATTGGGCCTCTTCGATTGTACAAGCTGAAGGTGTAAGCCCAAGTTTCGTTTCCGTTGAATGCCTTTTTATATTTGGGCCGCCCCACTAGTTCACACGGGTAGCCTATAAAATCCTGGTAACTAAACTGGGATCATCACAGAGTGAGAGAATCCTCTTGGGTTGCTACTTATTCGTACTTGACCGAGTTTTATTTTGTTTCGATTTGCTAAAATTATGGACTAGGTTGTTTCCTTGGGATACCTAATCATAAATGTTCTTGCATGCTGCATAAACGTTGGAACAACTCCATAAGTACAACAAATATTCGAGCTTTTTTTTTTTTTTTTTTTTAAGTTATTTGTAGTGAGTTGCCAATAAATAATTAACAAACCATGGGATTTCTTCAATGATCTATCATCCCTAATTGATAGCCATTGGGTTTCAACCCAAGTAATAGATTATTATAGTATTGTTATTATAAAATCATAGCCAACCAAATTTTCTTTGATTTTACTCTAATTAAACATGATAAGCAATTTTACCTAAAATAATTATGACTAGAAATAAACAAGTGCGCAAAATCTTTTAAATTATGGTGTACGTTAAAAGTTTTAATGGCCGTCCTTTTTAATGGTAGCCATTGTATGTAAAAGTTTCGCGGCTAGTAAAAATTGAACGATACCATATTCTTAAAGAACAGTTTTATAATATGACGTTGTAGGCATGCACACAAAACATAAAATGATAAAATAACATATTTGATATAAGGTGGTGATGGTCATGCTCTCCATAGGCCTTGATAAAGTTTAAGATTCAAGACTTGTTTTTTTGGAAGTAAACGTGACCATTATGTTATATATATACAGATACACGTATCGTTATCAATTACAGTAGTAGAGTTGTAAAAGTAAGAAGGGATATAAGCAATTACGTGAATTATGAGTAACTATTAGCATATACATAACCATATAATGCTTATTGCATTATACAAGTAGTAATCACTACATCCAACTAAGTATCACATTAGTCTTAGCCAAGAAGCTTTTAAGAGAACATGTAAAGTCCCTACATGCAAAACATTGTTACTTGGTAGATAATGAATAAAATGAGTGTCCAAGAAATCACAAAAAAAAAAAAAAAAAAAAAAAAAAGCCATGTCTTTTAATGAAGTTTTAACGAGCAGGTTAATATAAGAAGATAGAGGCCGGTGAGAAATAATTACTGTACTAGTGTAAACAAAAGGAATCAATTTTAATGGCGCGGGTTTTAATTAGTAAAACACGTGTGGACTCGGGTAGTTTGGATCCTGTGCAGTAGCAGCACCTCCTTTAAGCTCGCTTTAACCAGGAGTAATAATCTAGTTCTTGTCTTTTCTTTCTATTATTCTCATTCATGGTCTCGATGTAAAAGTTTTGCAATATATATATATTACTACTGTACCTCAGATGCGCTGCACTGCACAATTAATCTATATTTATACTACAATTACTTACTACAACTACAACTACCTAGACAATAATCAAAGAAAATAAAATTAATTTAATTGATAGTACCATCTCTTGTTGCTTTCATTTGGCCGACACTAACATATTATGTATGTCCATTTATTTTATTTTTTTTAGAGGAATGCTCACTTTCTTTGGTGTGCATATATATGTCATAGGTGGTTGTTTCAGTTAACCATTCTCAGCTAAATTTATTTTATGAATTAATTCCTTTTCTACTTGTGGTGTTTCTCAATCATTCATAGTGGGTCGAGGTTTTATTTAGGTGGATATGATGATGACATATTAGAGATTAGTAGAAGTTTAGGACTAATGTAACATAATATATGTAATATACCTTATAGCGAGTTTGTATAATTCATTAATTATTAATTACTCGTCTAAAATAGCTCACAAAACTGTAACAAAAAACATGTTTGAAATGGTTAGGCCAGGGTTTTCAATGAGGGTTTCTCTAGCAGTGTCTTGAAAGGATTGTTATCAATCCATTGCAAGTATATATGTGTGGAGTACACATGCATCTAATAGCTGCCTTAATGATTAGTTTTGATTAACAAGTCAAGGATTCAAGCATTGATCCCTCCATGTTTTTATTGCAATGATTCCATTACTATCACATGCATTATTGACACAACATCGTCCCAATTATATAATTTTAAGTAACCCCAACACAATCAATAACTCGGATTCAATTGAAGAACGAAGCAAACGAGTAAGAATGTTTCTACCCTAGCAGTCAACTTGTTCATAACAAAACAATGTGATAAGTGTTAAGTACATCAATTCTATACACCCTCCACTTCATTTCAATAGTGTTATCTTGATAGTATTTGCTATCATTTCATATCATATATGCCGCTTACATCATCACAATATATAATTTTTCATAATTTCAAGATTGATGGGAGCGTAACTTCATCATTTTTACTTGCTTTTTTTTTTTTTATAATAATTATATTACTCTTAATATGCGTGCAAAAGTTAATTAGAATGAGTAATATTGTTATTTTCATTCTTCCCAAATTTGTTGAGGTGAAGTGGCAAGTGAAAGTAGTTTTTACATAGGATAAGTCTATGTCAATGATTCTTGTTTCTATGTGCAACTATTGTTTAGTTGATTTGTTTGTTTAATCAATGAGAGAGCATAGACAAGAGTATATCCCTTGTGCCATGTACTTGGCATGACAATTACTGAAATCTTGTCAAAGCAGGTAATTCAATTAAAATAAATTTAAACAGTAAAGTCTATATTGTCAGCAGATAAGGTATCCTATGAATCAATGATGGCAGGTCAAATGAGTGATATATTGGCAATAATACTGGCATTTAGTGATTTTTTTTTTTTCAAAAATTGAAATATTTTGGCCAAATAATATTTCACGTGGAAATTGCCCCACCTGAATGAATGAAGGAAAGAGAGAAAAATCTTTCATGAAATTTGGGTGAGCAATTGTTATTACAGACAGACAGAGTTAGCTACAACTTTAGTACTAGTAATTGCCAGCCATGCCTTAGGCGCGCGCCACCTTGTCGGACAAAGAAAGAGAAATTGCCATGGAAGTTGGATTTTTTTGGAGCTCTCCCAATTTGTCATTTATTGTCCTTCATGCCACTTTGCATGCATACTTGTTGTGTCATGCATCTTGTAAATTGTACTAGTACTTCCAATGTTACAATCACACTACTCTAATTCATTTCTAGCTAGCTAAGCTACTCAATGTCATGTGTATGTGTTCTGATCCGTTCCTCGACTTATGTATTCAGTTTAGTTTATCTTAGATAGTTCATTTCAATTCAGTTTTGCAACTTATTTTTTCTCTTACATATTATTATTCATGAAGTTCGGTTCTATTCATCAATTCATATCATTTCAGTTGAAATAAACATGCCATAAATTGAATTGAATTGAAATTGAACTAATGTGAGTAATTTTATTATATGTAATAAAATTACATTTTACATGACTAAATTGAACTGAATACTAATTAAATAACTTCGGCAAAATGATCATATCTTGAATTACCTATGTGAACTTACTCATTAAAAGTTATAGGAGAAATAAATTGAATTGAATTCAGTTTTTCATGCATACTTGTGAATCTATTATAGTAACATACATGAATGCCTTACTTCAAAATACTGGTAAGCATTTATAATTTCCTGCTCTAAAGTTCTTTTTGTGCCCTAACTTCTGTCATATTGATTATTCGATCATTGTTCATAATTCTTCTAATTCTAATATAATAGTTGTTGCAGCACTATATTTTAGATACCCTAAAATTAGATACAATGAAAATAGTTAAGTACCCTATTAGAGGTATCCAAAAGTACACCACCATGTGTAAATTACCATTCAATTTTTTATTTTTATCTTTTTTACGTTCTTTTAATAAAAAAACAAATATTTACTATTGTAGGTACGCCGACCCTTTTGCCATATACAATAGATTTATTAATTTTAGAGTAAAATTATGTGGAGTATTGCCTACATTTCTTTTAGTCACATAAGTAGCAATAAGAATGTGAAAATATCAATAAGGCTATTACCTCTCTATTCCCACTTACCAAACGACCCGTTAGGGATGCATCAAGAGTATTGTTTTATCAAAGAAAATTAAATCCTAAAATTGTACAAGTGATTCTTTTTTTGAATAAATTCTTTATATATTATTTCTTTTTCTTGTTTGCATTTTATTATACTAGTGAAAAGATGAAATATTTTGTGAAATAAATTTCACTAAGATTTTCCCTCCCAAAATCTTTATTTGAAAAAGTAAATATACTTTCCAAAATTCTTAATCACCTTTGTTTTTATTATGTTTTGGTTAGCAAGTTAAACAAAACAGCTAAAAAAGCGTAATCAACGCAGTCAGCTGGGCCTAATATAACATAGGATTCTTTATCACCCCCCACCCGGCCCACACGAACTGCCCTGATTCGCACACCTCCCAATAACATCACGCCACGTGCACCTCCACCTAGATTCCCTGTCCACAATTTTCTATGCTCATTAATTTCCTTTTTCTTTTTTTTTATATATATAACACCTTATCTCTCTCTCTCTTGGAAATTGTTTTTGGATTCACAAGCAAATTGGCGGGCATTCAAAGTAAATTCAAAACCCCTGCCAAACCCTAATTTCTTTCATTTCCCCCCTTTCTCTCTCTCTCTCTCTCTCTCTCTCTCTCTCTCTCTCCCTTTCCCTCTCTACGGCGCTTTCGTCGACTGCTGGCCTCACCAGTTATTTTCGGCGATTTCTCTCTCCAAGGTTAGTACTAAATTCTTGCCATCATCTTTTCTCATTGCAAAATTATACTCCAGTTTAGGGTTTCGATTTCTGTCATTTCCTCTCACCTTTTGTCGGCAATTTCAGTTTCTGAGGTGTACATTTCAAGTGCCCTTTTTGACTAGAAAAGGGGAAAGGGAGAAATCGAATGTTCTGAGATATATTTCTGTTTTCACTCATCAAATTCGGCAGTTTTAGGGTTTGCGTTATTGGTTGTTTTTAATTTGTTCGTAGTTTCGATTTCGTTTGATTGTTGGTAGTCGTTAGTCGTTTCATTTCGTCCTATGCTATGACTTATGAGCTGTTCAATTCACGGAAATTTGAGGTTTTGATTGATTTGAATGGTTGTTTCAGGTTTGGGGAGACAGGTTTATTTTTGTAAGTTATGGTTTAGGGTGAGGGTTTATTGCGGAAAGAGTGTCTTATGAAGAGAAGATTTTTGATTGATTTGAATAAAAGAGGTAAATTGACGGCGAGAGGATGGGGAAAGTATCTCCAAAAGACAAGGAATCGAAAACTCCTAAACAGAGAAGGCGAACTCGGAATTCAAGCAAGTATCTGAGGCCAGGTGCCCTTGCTCAGCTTCGATACAACAAGGCTTCATCCACGAAGTCTTGTACTGATTTGGGGAAGAAAAGGGTTGCATTATCTGATGCCAAGAAGGTGGATAACAATGATTTGGTGATTGAAGAGAAGGTTGTTCCCATTCAGGAAAGCCCATCAATGATGTCGCCTGAAAGGTTCGGGTTTTCTTCTGTTCCCGGCCTTCTCGATGTAGTAAAACAAAGTAATCTACTGCAAACGCCTAAGACTCCTTGCAATCAAGACTGTGACTCTGAGTCTAGGCTGGAGGCTCTTCCTATGGATTTATTGGTATGTCCTTCTCTTATGATTCTCACGTCTTCTACCCACTTGTATGATAATTAGCAGTTTTAGTTTCAGTATGCTTTTGATAAATAAGTGATACCAGGCACATGAGTATACCATTTACTTCAAGTGTTACAGCCTTAAGCATAGTCTATATCTAGAGTCGAATAATCATTTATGCATAGAAGTTCCACCAGAATAGAACTATAAAAAACGCTGACATTGGAACTTGAAACTTGTTCAATTAAGATAACTAAATCTTAGTCAGACTGGATTCCTGGCTGGCTGTTCTGTTCAAAGAATAAAATGCATTTCTCTGAACTCCAGTGTTTGACTTGCTAAGTATGTGATATGGAAGTGATATACAGGGAAAGCATTCAGCTAAGGAATCACTAGAGTTTTCTTTATGTTTAACTTTATAGGATAAATAGTGAAAATCATACAGGAACACTTTAATGGTGGCTGCTTTTACCTGGGGTCATTTGGTAATGCATGAAGCTCAAAGGTCTATGACTTAAGAGCCTATAAATCAGCTAGCTGGTGTACCATAACCATTAGTTGTTGTGCTGCTTAATATATTGGCTAAACCTGTTTCAATAGTCTTTTTGGATTGCTCCCCATTCTTTTATCATATGTTTCATCAGTGCGATTTATGAATTGGAATTGGGTTAGTAGGTTCCACTTTATTCTAGGAATAGATAAGAAAGTATGATAGTGGATGAACAAAGATTTGTTAAATCAGCTGAAGCTGTCTGTTCTGGGGTAATTGAGTAACCACACTCTTCACCTATTCATCAGCTTGTTTGAAATTTTAGTTCTTGTATGCATATCGTTTATTGTCATTTAGCTTGAGCTATATTTATTGTGTTCTTTTATGTATTTTTACCTTGAAATATTGAGTACTTTTCAAATTGCAAAATTCAGGTGAAAATCCTTTGTCACCTGCATCATGATCAGCTAAGGGCAGTTTTTCATGTTTCTCAGAGGATCAGAAAGGCTGTGAGTCCCTTTCGCTACCATTTCTTCCCGCTTATCAAATATTGCCCCTCTCCCTACATATTTTTGTGTTTAGAAGACGTATTAATGTGACAGTTCACGTCTGTTTTTTCATCTTTCTTGTTTTTCGGTGTGTGTTGCAGGTCATTGTTGCCAGGCAGTTTCACTTTAATTATACCACACCAGATCGGTCTCGCCAAGAAATGTTGAGGACTATGACTCCTGTTGCAACTGAACACTGGCCATTTGTTAGGTTTGTATGCCGAATTGTGCATGTCTCAAATTTTCTCAATGCTTTTGCCCTATTTCTCACAGCCAAATGTTGAATTGCAGCAAGGGAGAGGGTAGGGGCTTCCATCTGCCAAGCCCACATACCCCAAAAGCACCAAGGCATGGACCTCGGCCACCTTCTCGGTTGAAGTATACAGAGATGAGGCAGGTTGCTGCTGCTTTATTCCAGGAAGCGTCGCTTCCTTCAAGGTGCATGGTTCCATCAGTTCTGTCTAAACCCCTGTGCAAGAACCGAGTTTTATTTTATGAGGACGAGCTATGTCAAGCTGTAGCTCAGAACAAGCTTCTTTGAGTTTGCTATTGGTGATAGTTCTCTAAGCTCATGCTCGCGTGTGTATAGTTTGTCTTCCATTCCATAGGTGGTTATTGTGTAGTTTGGTCAGAGTTTCTCTTTTGTTGCTTGATGTGTCAGGGTCCATCAGGTTAAGTAGGATAAGAGCATGCAGTTTTATAGTATCAGATTCAGGGGGATATACTAGGGTTTTCAGTGACCTTTCTTTTTTTGCAGGGTTGGGATGGGTTGAGGTCATGTTTATTATAGAATAAACGTGTTTCGGACTGGGTGCTTGTACATAGTAAGCTATATATATCTATATATATTTTGAAGAGTCACTTTATTTTCTTGGAAGATTGCTATCAACTATCAATTCATCTCTTGGTGGAATTTATTCTTCAGACTGCAAATTTTGATGCATCTGATGACCTGTAGGAAGTAAATTGCACCCTTAACTTCATTGAAATTGCAGCTTTGGCAAAGTACAGAAAAAGATCAGGACAATTTCTGCCGAAGAAGTTGATGGCAAATAATGGTTACGTTAAGCAGTTTCGTATTCTAATGAATTGTTTTGACATTCATATGAGCTGTAACAAGTGTACAAGTAATCTTTGTATAGATCAATTTTCAAAAGAGAAGTGCTCATGCACTCACACCTCTTAAGAGTGCCAATTACAACCTTAAACGAAAACACACGTTTGGTTTGCTATGAAAAATGATTTTTAGTTTTCTATATTTTTGTTCATATATTTTGGTGTGCAATTTGCAATCTCAGAGAGTGCACACAATATTCGTCTTAAGAAACCAATTCTTGAATGACTTCATGGACAAGGGTTCTGTAAGTTGCCTCTGTGGGATGAAAACTATCCCAGAAAACATATTTTGAGTCATCTATGCAAGTCCCAATATCCAAAACTGTACATAGGACAGATACCTCTATGATTCCTGTTCCGCAACACCCTCTATCTGCAACTTCAAACCCTGAAAAACACAAAATTTGTATAAATTATGAATGGATGGGAAAAGAGAGATCTATAGTCATGCTATAAAGAAAGGTGTGATGAATCAGGCACCGTATTTTGATGGATTAGCAACGAGATTGAGCATTGGGTTGTAAATGTCAAGGTACATGATTCTTGATCCTGCGAGCTTTTGGTTGAGGGATCTAAGTTCAGAATAGAGCTTCTTGTTGAAAAGGACGGCAGCTTGGTTTTCCTTTTGCGCGCATTGTCTCAACAGACTACCACCTACTGTTCGTTGTGAAGGAAGACACCCACAGGGTGGTGCGCTGGACACCTTGATCCTTCTTGCTCCAAGACTGTATAATTCCTAGCACCATTCAATTGAAATGAATATAGCCTTTCAAGTTTCTGCTCATAAATGCGAAAAAATCAAGACATTTGATACCTGTATGAAGTTGGAGGCCCACTTCACCATCAAACCTGTGTACGAGGAAACATCATAACGTAGCCTGTTGATTGGTGATGCGAAATAACTGTTCATGATGTCATTACTTCCAGCAGAAACCAGGTACACGCTTTGGGAAATGATGGTTTGTGTTCTGTTTTCTCCCACTGTTGCCTTGAGCTTGTATATGTACTCTCTGAATAACTTCAATTGATCATCCAATGTCAATGCATTCTGCAAACATATAATTCATGTTTTCATCTCAATCACTGTTTGTTTCATGCTACGGAAACCTTAAAATAAACGGGTAAAGCTTTTGAGAGAGAGACCGCTAATTTGGCCGAGTTAGGATCATAACCAGCAGATCCAGAGGCAAAGCTAACTCCTGTGAGAAGGTCACTGATTTGGAGGGTTGGGTCAAGATATGGAGGCACAAACTCTTTGACACCGAGAGCTTCCGCTGAAAAACAGAAAGTGAAAGGTGAGTGCTCAATACTATGAAGTTTTACAATTTACATACTCAAATTGTATTGCTTCTGAACATAAGGATCATAATGATAATAGAATCAATGCACATGCACAATCGTATAGCATTCCGATGGGTAAAATAGATGTTTCCGCATTTGATTGATACAATTGGGATTTGGAACATTCACTATTACCTATTCTATTGTAGAGAGGGTATTCTTGACTCTTAAGACTTGAACCATTGCCCCATTTCCTTAGTATTATTATGAATTTGGATTCTGTTAGTGTTGCTAACTTTAAACTGATGGCGACCAAATAAAAAACTATAAACTGATGTAGGAGAAAGGGAATACACCCAACCGCTGCAGGTTCATCAACATTTCATACTTGTAGGACGCATATCAGCCCACTAAAGTTCTGGGGAAACCTCAGAATTTTATGTTCTAAGACCTAAGAACGGTTCTGTCGTGCCAACAACGACCAGATAAACAAACACATGTTTTCTGTTACGTGCAAATATAGTTTTACTATATTGGACAGAACAGTAGTAAGCTTGGTTCCAAGCGGATGAAGCATACTATGAACCTATAGAGAAAGAGGAAAAAGAAAAAAAACAGGGGAAAACAGAGTATTTGTTCTTGATCATTACCGACTAAATCAGAAGGGACCTTGCCATTGCTGAATCTTCCAGTGGGTACACCTCCCTTGAAGTCCCTCCCGTAGGGCGGGAAATTGGCTTTCCAAATGGTGGGAAGGTAGTTGTTGTTGCCTGTATCCACTACGGAATCTCCAAATACCAGAATTGCAGGTACTTGTGCATACTTTGGCAAGCTTGTTGCACATCCATATGTGTGCAAATATGAGGCTACCACCATAAAGCATACCAGAATAATTCTGGGTTTTACTTTTAAGTGACATATGACTTCATTTCGCAGAAAAACTTTCATCTCTTCTTTTTCCAGCTCGATATCTTTCTAGGCTCAAGAAAGCCTGCAAATTCTGTTATACATAAAGAGTCTGCATATTCAAGTAACTGATTTGATGAAGATATCAGTTAGTTTAGATCTTATCTTTGGGGATTATACAGGAAAGTGAGTTTGAAACTCATTTTAATGGAGCTTTTGTAAGTACTTATGCACAAAAAAAGGTCAACACATTGATTATAACACCAATCTATTCTTTTTTATGGGGGAGGGGTGGAACATGATCTCAAAGACCGCTGATGCACACTGATTAAGCAAAGTCAGCGTTAATGTGCTTAGCAGTTTAGGCTTATTTTGTGTAATCTGAAATGTGTTCCAGCATTAGTGTATCAGTTTAACATGTAATCCACTCCTTTATCACGTTTACATGTTAATCAATGTTTCAGAACTTTCCGTTGATTGGCTTATGACCATTAAGTAATGAAATAGAGTTCCTTTTGCTAGGCAGTTCCAGTCCACCTTAGATCAGAACAGATCGTTTTTCGCCAAAAAATGTGGAGGACTAAGACTGGCATGTGTTAGCTTTGTAGACCAATAATTATTCATATTATGTCAAGTTATTTTGTTACTCTATTCTGTTATGAAAATGCTATGTCAACAACCTTTAGTTACACCAACTTCTGTCTTATACGTATACAGGTATGCTGCATTTATAAGTAGGCTAATAATAAACCCTTCTAGTACATAAAATTTATTCATTTTGATTCAATTGCATACCCCTCCTATCGAAAAAATACAAAAAAAAAAGGCGAGAATATTTCCATACCTTTCAACAGAGTTTAATTTTGTTTTAATGTTCTTCCGATCCCCAATTTGATCAACTCTTATTTGCAGTTCTGTAGGGAATATAGTGAAGCTTTTTGCTGGGTTGATAATTGGGATGGCAAAATAGTGAAATTATGTTTAATGCTCAAATTAGCAAGTTTTTGAACCAATTGTTTGGATATATATTACCATTAAGATGTTGTTGTCATATAATGATAAGCCATCAAAATAAAGGTTTTGTGCATTTTGAAGAAAACACCATTGATGATAATTGACCTTTAACAAATATTTGTCCAACTACTAGAGTTATGACATAGTTTTAGCTGTTGTAACTAGGACTTTAGGAGTTGTCTCGGTGCTTTTAGTTGATGACATCATTGATGTGAATTGAATTGAGATATAGCCTTTATCCATCAGGCATGATTGCGATACTCTTCCAAAACCTTCCTAGAAAGTGGGGGCGGAGTCATTGAATGATGCTATGCATGAATTTGTGCTCTAGGAGTTATTAGCAACAATTGACTGTAGCTGAGTTTAATGAAGAAAACTGCATTTTAATTTGCAAAAATAAAAATAAAAATTATTTATTTAACATATGACCATAATTATATACAGTACAGTTTTAGAACAATGATGCCTTTGGCACTAATTGTTTCTTGGATGATAGTTGTGAATCTTCATCTTTACTGTAGGCACTAATTTCCATTCTCATGGAAGCAGTTCTGATGCATTTGGCATTTTTTTTTTTATTGGAAAAGAAGAATTTATTACGTCCGGAAGAATTACAGCAATCAGAGGCCAGGCTACGCAATCCAAAAGTTCAGAAGGTCCCCCTCAAACCCAAACACGTGTTGTGAACTCAAGCGTACGATTGTGAGCTTACTGAGCTAATATGTTTGCAGCTCGATTTTCTTCTCTCTTAATATAACTCCAGGTACAGAAAATAAAATGATAAGAAAGAGATTCAATCTGCCTACAAATATCACCTAGAAAAGAACTCAGAAAAGTCCCATTCTTAAATGAATGATATGTAAACAATCACTTTCAGAAATGACATTGGTGCATGCATCTGGCATCTGGTAGCCTCTAGACACCACGTCTTCAATTAATATACAAAATGCGAAGTTCTATACGTTGTTGCTGAAAAATGAGATGATGATTATGTGCCTAGTTAACGGATGAACATTGTATGGGCTATATCAGTCGATACCAAGCAGTTATTCATAATGAATACGTCTTTTCAGAAGAAATAGTTGATGTTTTTCTGGAACATTTCATGAATAAGGATTTTGTAAGCTGCCTCCGTGGGATGAAAACCATCCCAGAACACGTATTTTGAGGCATCTTTGCACGTAACCAATGTTGTACACAAGAAACCCACCTCTATCAGTCCTGTTCCACAACATCCTTTATCTACTACTTCAAATCCTGAGTGAACAAAAGAAAAAAAGATTTTTAGAAAAAACTGAAGCATGCCTATTAATCGGGAAGAAAGGAAGATTCAATTCACTTGAAATACCGTATTGAGAAGGATTAGCAATGAAATTGAGCAATGGGTTGTAAATGTCAAGGTAGACAATTCTTGATCCCGAGAGCTTTTGGTTGAGGGAAGTAAGCTTTGAGTTGAGCTTTTTGTTGAAAAGGGTGGCAACTTGGTTTTCCTTTTCTGCGCAGCCTGTCAACAAACTGCCAGCTAGTGTTCTTTGTGATGGAAGACACCCACAGGGTGGTGCACTCATCACCCCAATCCTTCTCGCTCCTAGACTATACAATTCCTAGAAAAATCCAATCATAAAATTATACAAACATGAATAATAGTAATACGGTGTAGATCTCCTAAAGTCGTGATGGAGTAATTGGTGAGGTAAATCACTCAGACATGCCTCATCAACCGAGGAATACTTATGCGGGTTTGATTTGAGAATAAAATTTATTTTTTCAAAATTTTCTTGTGAAATACTCCAGGACACCATTTTACTTTAGGGGATCTGGACTCGACTAATACCATCAAAGTGCAATAAACTGCCAATGATGACAATAGGAAATTTCCCTCAATATCACCACCTACCTGTAATGATGATAAAGATGTTTTAGAGATTTTTTTTTTCTTTGTTCATAAATGAGACAACAACAACGTCAACAAGGCATATGTTGTGTACCTGGATGAAGGTGGATGCCCAGTTAACCATCAAATCAGTGTAGGATGAAATGCTGTATTTCAATCTATTGAACGGTACCAAGAAATAAGTTTGAGTCACATCATTGCTTCCTGCACAGATTAGGAACATGCTTTCTGATATTATGGTTGATGTCGCGTTTTCTCCCACCGTTTCCTTGAGCTTTCTTATGTAGCTTCTGAACATATTCAATTGATCATCTAGTGATAATGCATTCTGCATACAAATCACAATCAGTGCTTTTGTTTCATCTTATGGAAGTTCCAAAGAAAAGTAGTTGCTTTTGAGAGAATGAGAAAGTGACCAGTAATCTGGGTGATTCGGGATTATAACCAGAACCTCCTGAGGCGAAGCTGACACCAGTGAGAAGATCACTGATTTGTAGGGTAGGGTCAAGAAATGGAGGCACAAGCTCTTTGATGCCAAGCTCTTCAGCTGGAGAAATAGGAGGTCAAGATTGAGTATTACATTACGTAGCTTTTTCAATGCTAATAACTCATGGATTTCAACTTTGAAAATAATGTTTCGTTTGTAGCTATACTAAACTTCATGTGAAAACCACAAAATTCCATGGTTCAAGAACTGTCTGATGAACAATTTCTGGGTAATTTATTTTATTTTATTTTATTTTTTTTAAAACAGGGGAAAACAGAGCACTCTGTTATGAGAAATTCTTACCAAAGAAATCAGAAGGGATCTTGCCGTTGCTAAATCTTCCAGTGGGTACACCTCCCTCAAAGTCCCTGCCATAAGGTAGGAAATTTCCTCTTCCAATGGTAGCAATGTAGTTATTGTTGCCCGGATCGATTACTGAGTCTCCAAACACCAGAATTGCTGGCACTTTGGCATCTTGTGGCAAGCTATTGGCATTTCCATAAATGCATAAATAAGTGGTTATCACAATGTACCAAATCGTAATGATCAAAGACTTTGGATATGATATGGTCTCATTTCCGGAGAAATTTTTCATTGCTTCTTCCCCCAATTACCTCCCGTTTGTTTGTGGTCAGAGCAAAGGTATGAGGAAGTATCAAGTATGTATATGTACTTGAAGATAGCCTGTTGAAGTCAACATATAGGTTTTCTACTTTCTAAGGAAATTAATTGAATTAGTGAAACAAGTCATGGGAAAGGCTAAGTATAAAGACTTGATATTTTAGTTATTGTGATAGGCAAATAAGCTTAAAATGTTGGCAATGTAGAGTAGTTATTTATTGTTGTCTGGATTTACTATTGAGTCCCCAAACAACAGAAGTGCAGGTACTTGTGCACATCCTTAAGTGTGCAAATATAAGGCTATCAACATGGAGTATAACATACCAGAGTAATTCTGGGTTGTGAATAATATATGGCTTCATTTGACAACAAGAATTTCACCCTATCAGCTCTTTCCAGTTACCCCTCCCCTGTCCGCGTTCAAGTCAACACATCGATAAAAATATTAGCTAACTTAGATGATAAAATCTGCGAAGATTGCTTTTTGGACGTGACTTCAAAACCCATTTCTATGGAGCTTTGTGTTTCTCCAACGCTAAGAAAAGGTCCACATATTTAATTCTAACAGTATTTTGTTTTATTTTTAATTGATGAGCAAGTGAAACAGGATCCCAAAGATCGCTCATGCACATTCATGTAGAAAAGTCTGAGCTGATGATGCTTAGCACTTTAGGCTTATTTGCTTATGACAGGGTGGATTTGAGAAGAGCTTAACTTGTTTCCCCGTAAATTTTGGATTTATTTCTTTTATAATATGTGAAATTCAGGTGAAACCATGATCAGCTAAGGGCAGTGTTTCATGTTTGTCAAAAGATCAGAATGGCCTTGAGTTCCTGTAATAGACCCTTTTGGTACAGAACTCAATCCTTTATTTGATTTAGTACGTTTCAACACATAACCAAGATCCGTCGTATACTGAAGCTTTTAGCTACTTGGCATTCTTGTTGGGCTGTGGTGGTTGTGTCGTTGTGAATTGTAATCATATTTAGTAGCCTGTTTTGATCAGGCGTTTTACTGTCTGAAATTAGCTGTCACATGCGCCATGGCGGCCTGGCAGCCCTCAAAACTAAGGATTTATAGTGTTATGACTTAACCTCTGATAATAGATCAATAATCCATCTTTTGTTAGTAGGTGCAATTAGAGGAGATTGGACATATAATGGTAACCTGTAAACAGCCTATCCTTGAGGAAATACGTATATTGAACCAAACAGTTGTACATATATTGTATGATTCTATCCTATCAAAAGAATTCATTGACGGATTTCTGAAGGACCTCATGAACAATGATTTCGTAAGTTGCTTGCGTTGGATGAAAACTATCCCAGAATAAGTATTTTGAGGCATTTTTGCATGTCCCAAGATCAAATCTGTTACACAGGAAAGTCACCTCTATCTTTCCTGTTCCACAACATCCTCTATTTATTACTTCAAACCCTGGGGAGAAAACCGAAACTTGTTGTCAGTAAACCGTAAATGAAAGAAGATTATTGTACAGTAAGGAAGACTTAATTTGGATGAGATACCCACCGTATTGAGAAGGATTAGCAATGATCTTGAGCAATGGGTTGTAAATGTCGAGGTACACAATTCTTGATCCCGAGAGCTTTTGATTGAGGGAACTAAGCTCTGAATCGAGCTTATTGTTAAAAAGGATGGCAGCTTGGTTTTCCTTTTCCGCACATTTTCTCAACGGACCGCCATCCAGTGTTCTTTGTGATGGAAGACAACCAAGTGGTGGTGCGTTTATCACCCAGATTCTTCTTGCTCCTAGGGTATATAACTCCTATAAAATGCCATTCATCCAATTAAAATACATAAATGCATGACATGCTTGTACATATGGATGTATCGTGAAATTTGTGCTCGTAACTCATGAGAAAATAACTAGAAATTTGTTACCTGAGTGAAGGATGACGCCCAATTCACCATCAAATCAGTGTATGAGGAGATATTGTAATGTAGTCTTCTAAATGGTAACCCAAAATAAGTATTTGTGATGTCGTTGCTTCCGGCACAGACAAGATACACGCTTTCGGAAATAATGGTTTGTGTTCTGTTTTCTCCCACTGCTGCCTTGAGCTTGTTTATGTAGCTTCTGAACATCTTCAACTGATCTTCTAAGCTCAATACATTCTGCATACATAGCAATTCATGTTTCCGTCTTAATAATAAGTGTCTAAAGCTATATATTTAGAAGCGCTTAAGAAAAATGATTGCTTTGAAGTTTGAACAGAGTTAGAGAGGAAGAGACCGCTAGTTTGTGTGACTCAGGATCATAACCAGAAGCTCCGGAAGCGAAGCTAACTCCTGTCAGCAGGTCACTAATTTGTAGGGCTGGATCAAGATATGGAGGCACTAGCTCTTTGATGCCTAGCTCCTCAGCTGGAAAATGGAAAACATGAGTTGATTGCTCGATTACTTATACAGCACTATAAACTTTTATGCACACGAGACACAACACACGAATTTGCCATAGGTCAACTAGACTAGGAAACTTGCTAAGATAAGGATACATACAATAATTAGGGAACGAAAATAAAATAGAAAATTGAATTCGAGACAAATTCTTAACAATAGTCAATGTATAAGGTTCTCGTCTAAGACAGGTTTTGCAACGTGCAGTAGTGTCATGAATATGATTTCTGTTATCGTTACTGAACTTTAAACTTAATCAACTCATATTAACATTTGGAACTTTTAGCATGCATATTGATCCTCTAAACTTCATACGAAAACCTCAGAATTCCACGACTCAAGAATTAATGAGCAGTTCCGTCATGCTAAGCGTTATCAAAGCAATCAATGGATCATGCATTTTTGTTATGCTTGAGTACAGCTTTGCTGTGAAGGAAAGAGCAGTAGGCTTGGTTTCATGCAAATGAAATGAATAAAAACAGATTGAATCAAACTGAAAATATAGGGGAAAACAGGGGAAATTGTGTTTTAGAAGATAATATTAGTACCAATTAGATCAGAGGGGATCTTGCCGTTGCTATATCTTCCAGTTGCTACACCTCCCTCGAAGTCTCTCCCGTAAGGCGGGAAATTCACTTTTCCAATGGTATTAATGTAGTTATTGTTGCCTGAATCAACTATTGAGTCACCAAACACCAAAAGTGCAGGTACTTTCGCATTTTTTGGGGAGCTTAAGGCATATCCATAAGTGTGCAAATATGAGGCTACCAACACCACCATATACCATACCAGAATTATTATTCTGGGTTTTGAAGAAGAAATGACTTCATTTGCCATAAACAATGTCATTTCTTCTTCCTCCAATTATTTTTCTATTTTTATCTCCTCCATCAAGTATGTTTATATATGCATAGCATTTGCATATTCAAGTCAACATATTGAATAAGATATTTATCAAATAATTTAGATGATGGAATTTTTTCAGGACTGTCGTTTTTGAATGTGAATTGGAGCTTTGTTTTTATTTTTATTTTTATTTTTATTTTTTCTCATGAACCACACGATGTCGATATTTTATTCAATTTTGATTGGGGAGATGGTGAAACATGATCCCAAAGATCACTCATGCATGCACAATGATAGAAGGAAAGTCAGCGCTGTTGTGCTTAGCACTTTGGGCTTATTTGCATATGACAGGGTGGATTGATTATAACCTCAATGTGTTGAGCCAAAGTAATTAGGAAAAATACAAGAAAAGCTAAAATAAAGGAATTTGAACCATGCATTTGTTTTAGTATATTACCCTACTATAACATATAATCCAATATTTTCTAGGAGAATATTCAAATCAAGTGTGGATTGACGTGTGTATATTGATGCATATGTGTGTATGCATGAAAAATAATGGGCGGATTTTTTTACAGTAGCCACAACCTGGCTGTGCTATATGGGACCCGGAGTCGTGCTTCTTGGCACGGGGCTATGTTGTTTGCTCGCTCTTTGGAAGATATTCACACTTGCGGGGGCGCTTCTTGACACGACTTGGTCGCAAATTCTTGGCACTGGGCCATGTTGCCATGTTTTCAGTTTTCTTTGCAAATTTACATTGGGGCTGTGCTACTTGACACAAGGACGTTTCAGCCCAGAAACACCATTTTGTGAATAGGGTTATGAAAAGTACCTTCTCATGAAGAGATACACGCATCTTGCCTAAAAGACGCGTAGTCCTCTATAACAAAGGACTTGTGGCATTTGGGTGAAGAAAGAACATATCCTACGGATCGAAAAATGAGCAGTTGACACCCTCTTACCTTTTTCTTCTCCTTGATAGTCTTAGGGTCATTTCTTAGCTTCTTCATGGTTGTTATGTCGATAAAATCTTCATGACATCAATTGATCAACTTGGCATGATGGTGGTCATTCTACAAAGTGGCAGTTATTTGCTAATCAAACGTTGCATGCAAATGTCGGTTAATGGCACAGTTCAATCATTTGCCAAGTCATGTGCATAATATGGGATTCATTTTTGTTTATTTTGGCGTGCAATATCATAAGATTATGGGTTTGATTTTTGAAAGATAACACTACATTTCCCTAGAAGAATTTCATTTATTCTTTCCCCAACTCTTTCTATTCCTCCTCTCCTGTATACATTCAAGTTAACATATCGAATACAAGTTGTGCTCATTTGTTGCTCTTGATCATCATGTAATCAATTCAATTATGCAACTTATTTTCTCAATCATTTCAGCTGACATGCGCATACCCTTATATCAATAAAATTTTGAGAATTTATTTATATCGAGCTTTGTGTTTTCCTGTGAATAGAAATATGAGAATTCTGACTATAATTTATTTTATTTTCAATAGGGGGGGTGGGGG
>BSSO01001098.1:0-25961 GCA_030267885.1 Mesembryanthemum crystallinum
CTCCTCTATAAATAGGAGATATGGGAAGCCATTGATAATAAGATGAAGAACATCCAATATCATGAAAGAATCCCAAGGGGCTATCCTTGGTCATTAACTTCTATCCTCTTCTTCTTCTTCTTAGTGCTCTTATTATGTGGAGTGCAATATCGCTGATAAGGGAAAATACAGTTGTATCCCAGAGAATTATTCGGGTAATCCCGATTTGTACCGCAGGGGACGAATAGATTTTTTAGTAAAGCACTAAGCGTGCCTCGGTATTCGGTTACTAGCCATTGGTTACTCCTACACACACTAAATTTTCCCACCAGAATCATTCAACATTCAATTGTATTTTCACTCCCCAACTCCATGCATGCAAACTACTACGTCACTCATTGACACAGTGAGCTAGCTTGGTTATTGACCTATGTTGCACAGAACGAGATTGAAGACGCAAAATGGAGTGCACAATCACTAATTTGTCAGCCCTTGTGGCATTGAGCCTATTTTTCTTTGCATTGTTGATATATGCATAAGTGCTCCACGCTCTTTAAAAGATACAAAGAGTTAATTTGGCAGGGGAAGAAAATGCAATATATAATTAGAAAAGGTGTCTAAACTAAATTTGGCCAAGATAAAACTTTCTTGGCTATTTCCGCGAACTCTGCAGTCTCATCCATAAGTGGACCACCAAGATATGGCATTCATGCTCACTGCATCCATTTGAGCAACCCTTGTACCATAAATTCCCCATCTTTCTTGGAATGTAATCATCTATTCACGGTACAGGTTTTCTTCTTCACAATCAACAACTTTTTCAAACGCTTAAAAGTAAATCCATTACAACCTTCTTATCAACATTTGGGACTTTTTAAAGCATTCCTCTAAGCCTTGTCTTGAAGGTACAATACATCCTAATGGGTTAAATGCAAAGCCCAAATAATGTGTCGGAATATTCATTTTTTTCCACCTAGCTACTATTTTCTCCTCTATATGAGAGTAGTCCTCCACATGTTAATGCTCCCCATTCTATCTTTGATTTCCCCTATCATACAATCCGTCCTTTCATATACCTCACCCATTTTCTAACCTTCTCCATCGGCAAATCTAGACATCAAAAAGACTGGCTCTGTAACAATTATTACGCCATGAACCTCCTTCCAGAACCCATCATCATTTATTATGTCACTAACTTTTGCTCTTAATGCCTTTGTTATTTCATTGGAAGTCCTACGGTTATCTTTCCACATCCTAAGGAAAATAGTTGTTGCTAAAGCCTCCCTAAAATCACTCAATCTATTTGAAGTTGCACATGCTACTGGTCTTAAAGGAAAGGCTTTTATATCAGTTGCACAAGAGGTAGGAAAATAAAGGAAGGGAAAAATACAAGAAAAGAAATACGGACACGAAGGCAGCATTGCATACTCAATCGAATATGAGATAAGCTCAAGATCTACTTTTGGGTCTATAGACATCAAAATTAATCTACGCAGTAACCCAAAAGAATTTACTTAGAAGATGGGATACTTTCCCAGAATATCAAATCATAATATACAAGGTAAACAATCAAAGAAAATAGCAGACACTCCTAAAAAACAAGCCAGCCAAGAAAAAGTCTACAATGGAAGCAAAAGTTGCAAGAAAGCATCTATTTGAGTACTCTATATTCCAAGCAAGATCCAAGAGATTGTGTTATAATAATCACGTAATGCTCGTTTCATCTTTCACCTCAACCATTGGAGGAAGCAGAAGAAGAAATTGCAAATCCATTCTAAAAAAATTCCAGTACTCTCTTATATTTCAGACATATAAATCAATGACAGGGCTCAAGCAAAACGCCTGATCAACCGTCAGGATTCGAGCTTAAATTGTTTTTCCACCCAAAATAGCTCATATATCATTGTTGAAAAACACACAACTAATTGGCTACCAAAATTATCAGCAAACAAACTATGACTACAAATTATGATTCCCAGAAACTAGAGTGATAACCCAATTGAGAAAATCAGTACCAAAAAAAAATATAGATTTGATGGAGAAATTCTTACTTGAGGAAATTTCAGGGTTATATAAAGTCCTATCTTCTCTTTTTAGCAACACTCTTACCCTCCCTCTTTGCATGAAATCTCTAGGATACGCCTTGTCAATCTACACACACACAAAAATCCCATTTATCAATCAATTGACTAAATCAACGACATTTCCGAGCAAAATTTCAATACATTTCGTTGCAGAGCGACAAACCTCGATAGCATGAGGAAGTTTAAGATGGCTACAGCAATTGGCAATCTCAACGCAATTAGGGTTTTCGCAGGCTTTGGTAGAACAAATGCGCCGGCCTTCCGCGATTGTCTTCTTCGAATTGATATAAACGGGGTAAAAAACCACCCACTTCTTCACATTCGGCAATTCACCGTTCATTTCCGTGTCATGCTATAAACCCTAAATCAATCGAATTGGGAAAGAGACGAAATGGAGAAACTGAATCAGAGCTTATGCTTTGTTTGATCAATTATAAGCCCTAATCGCATCTAAAGCAAACCTCAAAATAGGTTTATGTTAGAAAAGTCACACACTGATTCCAAAAGTTTTGCTGCTGAAAATTGAGGTAGAAATTAGAAGAAAAAAGAGTAGATCAACGAAATGAAAATTTGGTGACTGTAATGTAGTAACGTTTTCAATTGAATTCCGTTGATTCCAAAGGTAAATTAAGATCTGAGGGGAGGGGTAAGCAAGCATACCTTGTTCTTGTTCTTTTTTTGCTTGGGGACTGGTGGACGTGTTCGAACTAGGTGGGGTGAGGAAACAGAGCCCGAAGGGGCTTATATCAGGCGAGTATTGGACAAATGAAAAATAGTATTGGGCAAGCAAAAAAGAGTACTTGAGTTGTATTGGGTAAAAAGAAAAGTGATCCTAATTTTTGATTGTCAGTACTAACGTTTAGCTTACCAGTACCATTTTATACAGTATCAGTACATTGCACCTGATATATCAAGCCGCCTGATATAATAAATTGTGCAGACTGAAGAGTTCAGATGTTCAGGAAGCCGGGTGAAGGGGGATTTATATATTTAGGTGCAATCTAACCATGGTCGGTACATTAGAACCTCTATAAACTAGTTTTTGGAATTAACAATTCTGTTAGTGCCCAACGTTTGGATTTTTATCCGTAGAGTTACCTAACGTTTTATTTTGTCCACAAAGGTACCCAACGTTTATTTTTGTCCAGAGAGGTACCCAGGTCTGGCCAAAAGGGGATGACATGCCACCGGAGAACACTTTTAAATAATAAAAAAAAAATTACATTTGCAATTTATAAATTGATATAGCTAAGTTGGTTATAGAGAAACACTCTCGAGTTCCATACTCCTGAACCATGCGCAAATCCAAAATCTCGAGCAGGTTACAGCAAGATAATAAAAAACAAACACCAAACAATGATCAAGTAGGAGGATAGAAGGTAGCAAGGAATTTTAATGTGGAACTGGAGGCGATGAGTACTGATAAAAACATGGAGGAAAGTGTCCGGAAACTGGTGACAAATTTAGTGAAATCGGTCGGAAATTCGAAAGCAACAGCACAAGAGAAGCTTAATCAATGGCTTCAAATTCTGCACACTGCATCAAAATCAGCTGGAAAATTATCGTGGGGGGATGAAATGGAGGAAGAAGCTCAATCAGTATTTTCGCAATAATCGAGTAAATCTGCTAACCCTAAAAATGCTTGGGTGGAATTTGATGTCTCAAAACTCACAAATGCTAGTCATGAACTTGAATACATTAAACCTAAACGTGTTGGTGATAAACTCTTTTGTAAGATACACCAATAGGATGTTCAACCTGAAATTGATTTTTGGGAAAATGTTGTGATATGTTATGTTCTAGCAGCTAACCCTTAAACGAATCTGGGGTACACATGGAATTGATAGAATTATAAGAATGAGAAATGGCAAGTTTGTTGTCAGATTTGATACACTTATTGGAAGAGATACTGTAATTCAACAGGGCATTTTACATTTTGACAAAAAACATGTGATTGCCAAACCATGGTCTTTAGAGGGGCTCAATAGTTCTGATGTCAAGACAGTACCAATCTGGATTCAATTGCCATGTCTAGATGTTGGTATTGGGGGAAAACCTCACTAAGCAAGATAGCTAGCCTTATTGGACAGCCTATCATGACTGATAAGTTGATTGAAAGGAAAATAAGGCTAAATTATGCAAGGATTCTGTTAGATGTTGACATTGGAGGAGAATTCCTAGACAAAGTATGTTTTGAAGACATGGATGGAGATATAGTAGAGCAAAAGGTTGATTATGAAAGGAGGCCAGTGCAGTGTGGCTATTGTCATGGGTTTGGTCATACAGAACAGGAATGCAGGAAGAAAAACAAAAAGACATGGAAACCAAAAGTAGCCCCAGAAAAAGAAAAATGAGAAGCAGCCAGAGGTGACTCAAACCAACACCCAACCAGATGAAACCTTGAAGAACACTCCAAATACAGAATGGCAAGTGGTTGGGCAATCTCAATGAAGAAAGAAGAGCAATGACAAACAGCCCCAAGGTGTCATTACAAAGAATCATTTTGAGGTACTTAAGGATGAAGTCATAGCCACACAGGAGGTGAGTGGGGAAGTGGAAATCACCATGGAACATGGGGACACCTCAAACCCCATTGATCATGGATAGGCTTGCTGTTTGAAATATAAGAGGACTGAATGCCCCTAATAAACAGAGAGATGTTAAACTCTTCTGCAATAAGCACAAAATAGGCCTTTGTGGGCTTGTGGAAAAAAAAATTAAACTCCCAAAAATAGATAAAGCTGCTAACAATATTTGTACTCAGTGGCAATACCTTATGAATCATGCATCCCATCTCAATGGAAGGATACTCATTATGTGGAGACATCAGTATTATGATGTTAATATCATCTTTGAGGGAGCACAAATTATCCACTATCATATCACACACCTCAGTAGCAATAAGAGGTTTTATGGATCATTTGTCTATGGATTTAATGGTGTTGTAGAGATTTATGGGCAAAGATAGAGCAGATAGCTGTCACTAATGCTATGTTTGGCACCAAAAGATAGCTATTGTCAGCTTTTGGACAAAAGTTACAGCTTAAAACTTGCAACTTCTTGTTTTTCTCTCATCTACTAAACAAAGATTTTAGCAAAGCTACAGCTACAGCTGATTTTTGAAAGCTATTCATATTAGCTTTCACTTGACAGTTATATTTTGAGTAAAAGCTCCAACTTGAAGCTGCAACTTGTTCTTTTTTCTCTCTGCTACCAAACAAGATTTTAGCAAAAGTTACAGCTCACAGCTCACAGCTACAGCTAATTTTGCCAAACATAGCCTAAGAATGATACATGTCTCATCCTTGGTGACTTCAACAGCCTCCTTGGCCCGGATGATAAAAAGGGGGGTGATACTATTGTGCAGAGTGATTACATTGACTTCAAGCAATGTGTGACCAACTGTGCAATACAAGACATCCCATGGAGAGGTAACAGGTTTACATGGACTAACAAGCAACTGGTAGGAGACAGAATCTATTGCAAACTGGATAGAGTAATGAGCAATGAGGCATGGGTGGATATCTTCAACAACACTGATGACCACTTTCTAAATGAACATATCTCTGATCATTCCCTAGCCCTTATTCAATTTTTGTCTTTAAAAGGTTTTGTTAGACCTTTTAAATACTATAATATGTGGGCTATTGCTTCTAATTTTCAGGATATTATAAAGAAAGATTAGAGTATTAATGTAAAAGGCTCTTATATGAAGAATATTATTATGAAAATGAAAATTCTCAAAAGAAGTCTCTTGAAGCTAAACAAGCATCAATTTTGCAACATTGAGCTACAAGCACAAGAAGCACATGAGAAGCTCTTGAAGGCACAACAAACCATGCATGAGCAGCCAGATGATGTCCAGTGTCAAATCAATGAAAGGGAAGCTAGCAGAGACTACCATGAGAAGTCCTGTGCCATGGAGTCCTACCTGAGGCAAAAATCCAAAAAGAGCAGAAGAGCAGCAAACAGAATCAATGCCATATTGAATGATCATGGGGAATGGATTCATGAGGAAGAGGGAATTTGTCAACAATTTCTGAAGTTTTATGAAGGAATGCTTGGTCAAGACACAAGTAACAGACAAGAGGCTAGCAATGTTATTATGCAACAGGGTTCAAGCATTAACACATGACAGAAGATAGATCTGATTAGGTCTTTCACAAAAGCAGAGGTCAAGAAAGCAATGTTTGATATCCTTGACACTAAAAGCCCAAGTCCAGATCAATGGATTTGGGAGTGGGTTCTTCCAGAAGGCATGGAGTATTGTGGGGGAGGAAACCACAAGAGCTATACTTGAATTCTTTGAAAATGAAAAAATGCCAATATCACTTAATAGCACTGTTATCTTACTCATTCCCAAGGTGGATAACCTTGCTAAACCAAGTGAGTATAGACCAATAACCTGCTGCAACACAATATACAAGTGTATATCCAAGCTAATTTGTTCTAGAATGGCAGGGGTACTCCCAACAATCATCAGTAGCAATCAAGGTGCTTTTGTGAAACGAAGATCAATCATTCACAACATACTCATCAGTCAGGACCTCATAAGGTTATACAACAGGAAGACCAATGTTTCTCCAAGGTGCCTACTCAAAGTGGACCTTAGAAAGCCTATGACACAGTTCATTGGCCATTTATTGAGCAGCTGCTAAGAGGTATGAGCTTTCCTTCAAGATTTTGTAATTGGGTGATGAAGTGTGTAACTACAACTAGTTTCACAATATCAATTAATGGTGAATACAAGGGTTTTTTCAGAGGAGGTAGAGGGCTCATATAGGGTGACCCTATGTCCCCCCTCCTATTTGTCTTGGTGATGGAATACCTGACTAAGACATTCTGCCTCATGAGCAAACTCTCAAATTTTAAATTCCATCCCCTTTGCAAGAGCATTAGATTGGTGAACCTTAATTTTGCTAATGACTTAATGGTTGTATGCAAAGCACATCCTCCCTCAGTTAAAAGAATCATGCAAGCATTCAGCCATTTTATAGAGGTATCAAGTCTAGCAGCAAACCAACAAAAGTCAGACATGTATGTAAATGGAGTAGA
The DNA here is from genome assembly GCA_030267885.1 of Mesembryanthemum crystallinum. NCBI lineage: Eukaryota > Viridiplantae > Streptophyta > Magnoliopsida > Caryophyllales > Aizoaceae > Mesembryanthemum > Mesembryanthemum crystallinum. The sequence continues at coordinate 7,119 of BSSO01001098.1, forward strand.
TGGAAGAATGAAGAAGGAACTAAATGACATCACAGGTTTCCCTATGGGTAAATTCCCAATGAAGTAACTTAGTATGCCTCTCTCTCCTACTAGATGGTCAAATGCTGAATGTCAAAAACTGATAGATAAAATCACTGCTATAATTATCTCATGGGGTTCAAGACATTTGTTCTATCGTGGCAAGGTGCAACTCATAAATTTTGTTATGATGACACTGCACAACTACTGGGCATCTATATTTCTACTTCCTTAGAGCATTATCAAGAAGATAGAACAGGTATGCAGAACATTTCTTTGGGGAAGTAATGATCTCCATCAGGAAATTCCTTTAATTGCTTGGGACCTCATTTGCAGCTCAAATAAGGAATTAAGGAGGATTAAATTGCAAAGGTTGTAAGGCATGGAATATGGCTGCTGTAGGCAAACTGATATGGGCATTAACTATGAAGGAAGACAACCTATGGGTTAGATGGATTGATAAGATTTATATGAAAGGGAAGAGTGTTTGGGACTTGCAGCTCCCTCAAGACTACAGCTGGTATATGAGGAAGCTAATGAATATCAGGAATGATCTGTACAAACCAGAATGGAGAACAGGGCAGAAGAGGTACACAATTGCGGATGGCTATAAGCTGTTGAAGGGGGAGAGGGAGAAAGTACCTATTACAGAGAGTGTTTGGGATAGAGTAAATGTTCCTAGACACTCTTTCATCATTTGGCTTGTTATACATAAGAAGATGCTCACTAAAGACAGACTTAGGAACACCTATGGGATTCAAACTGACCCCAAGTGTGTCCTGTGTGATGATAAGTATGAAAGTGCAGAGCACTTATTCTTCCAATGTGCATGGGCAAAGAAGGTGCTTCAACAGATCAGGATCTGGAATGGGTTTGCTATACCTGAATACACAGAGCATTGGAAGACTTGGTCTCTCAAGAGAAGAAGCTATGGAAGGGTTAAAAGACAGACTGCTCATGCATGTGTGGCTGCTGCACTATACCACCCATGGATGGAAAGGAACAAAAGGATATTTAGGAATGAAAGAAGAGATACTGAAGGGGTGTTTCAACAGCTACAGTAGGAAGTCAAGCAAAGAATCCTCTACTGCAGACCAAGGAAAATGAGTAGGAATGATTCCAAGTTTATTAGTCAGTATATGTAATCAAAATAGTTTATTTGAGGCTTGAATGTACGATTGGATACCCTTCCTATAAGGTGGTCCTAATCCTCATTCTCCCTTAGTGTGTAACTGACATGTCTTTTGATAATAAAATCACTCTGATTCTTACCAAAATATATATATATATATATATATATATATATTGATAAATGGGCAATAAAACAAGAAAACCCAAAATACCCCTTATTTCTCCTTAAATCAACATGACCCCAGCTTCTTCTCTCCTCCTTTCTCTCTCCTCTTTTCCTTCTTCCCTGTGCAACTGCAACAGAAGACTCATACGTGTTTCTTCAATTTCTAAATCTTGTTCAAATATTAATTGATTTCAAGTAAGAGCTATTCGAGATAAAACCAACCAAATCGAAACACAATCATCTCCTTCTTCTTCTTCTTCATCTTCATCGTCATCGGTTGAGGAAGTTACCAAAAAATATGGACTTGAAGTTGGTCTCTGGAAGTTAATTTCAACCTTCAATTTTGGGTTCTTCTCTTTCTCTTTTGCTTCCATGTTGCTCAAGCTTTTCAACATTGAAATTTGCATAATTTAATTGCTTTATTGTGAAATTTAAATCAAGCTCTTTTAATTTTGTTTGTGTATTTCTCAAATTATTCATAAATCTAAACTTAGATGCTTAGTTTTTAATTTTACCACTGTACATATTGTGGAAAATGCAGATATTTAGCTCAAAGGAGTATGAAAGGGTTGACGAGAAGGGAAATAAATCAAAGGGTTTAATTTTACCACTGTAGTTTACATGTTTCACATACATTGTGTAATGTAAAGGGTATTTTGCCAGCTTTAAGGAGAAATAAGGGGGGTATTAGGGGGTTTTCGGCTTTATTGCCCATTTATCTATTTATAAATTGTAAATGCAATTTTTTTAAATATTTAAAAGTGTTCTCCAGTGCCACGTCATCCCCTTTGGTCGGACCTGGGTAACTCTCTCGACAAAAACAAATGGTAGGTACCTTTGTGAACAAAATGAAACGTTAGTTAGCTCTGCGGATAAAAACCCAAACGTTGGGTATTGACAGAGCTGTTAATTCACTAGTTTTTGCCCATGCAACTGCCCAGGTCTTTAATAATAAAAAGGGTAAGAGATATATGAAAAATATGTATGCGGCTTCCTTCGTACCTATGGAATACCCTAGTGTATACAGCAAACTTGATACGATTCACAATGAAATCTTGTCTTGGAAAACTCTGTGGTTCCTTTCCTGCCAGAGCTTAGCTATAGTAGTGATGAAGGCTGCTGTTTTCCACCTTTTCTGAATATTTCTGCCCTTATAATGCAAGGAAAACCATCTAGCCTTTCTCTTCATGCTCCATCCTCCTCTGGCAATACATATCCATCTTCTGACCTCTTTCCGCACTGCTTCAGCTGTGGGACATTCAAAATAAATGTGTGAAATGGATTCCTTCTGCCTTGTAGCAGAGGTTGCACCTACTAGGAATGATCATTCTCTTCTTCATGTTATTAATTGAGGGAAGTTTGCCTTTTAAGGTCATGTAAGCTGTTACTCTATGTCTTAGTAATTGGTATTGATGTAGCCTCCCATATCAAATTCTGTTATCTCCATTTTGTATTTTGATTACTCATTAAGTCATAGGCCTTCTGCACACAAAAATTGTCTTTTTCTTCACATTTCTTCAAAGCTTTAATAACTCTATCTACACTTCTCATTTTCAATGCTATTTCATCTCTAATGTTCATCAAGTTTCTCCAAAAATTAGAGTCATTTTGTTTGATTTGTGCTTCCCACACACTAGCACCCTACAGATGATATTTGAGGGTACATTGACTCCACAAGGAGTCTTTATTTTCATAAATATACTAGATCCATTTTATCATTAATGCCCTATCACAACTGAGAATCTCTTTAACCCCCCATGCCTCCTTCTTCTCTAGGTTTGCAAATAGAGCTCCAACTGGTCCAACTTATATCTCTTTGACCATTGTCAGTTTTTAATAGAATTCACTGCAGATCCTCTCTATCTTCTGAATAACCCCTTTAGGGAGCATAAAAATTGCACTCCAAAAAGCAAAAACACCGAAAATGATAGAATTTAGGAGTTGCATCTTACCAGCATGAGATAGGAGCTTCTATACATTGTATTCATTAAAAAATTACTTCGTTTCAAAATCAAGATGGAGTAGTTTTTTTTCGTAACAAACATCTATTTTTTAAGAATTTAGTAAGGTCTTCAAAGAACGCTTTCTAAAGGATAATTCTTGTTTTGTCCAACCGGAGCGAGATCTTGTTGATATTAACATACATGGAAATCTCACCAGAAGATAATGTTCGGCTTACAAAACAAGTATCATACGGGGAGATCAAAGAAGCCACCTTTGTCTTGGCTGCCATCACCAAGTTCAGATTCATGGTTTTTTTGCTAGTTTCTTTCAGTCATATTGGCAATATCATTGGCCCTTCAGTTTGTAGAGCGGTCAAAGCGTTTTTTAACTTCTGGCAATCTAGTTAAAGAAGTTAATCAAACTTTTATTGCTCTTATTCCTAAGATTGATGATCCAGTCAATGTTAATCATTTTCGCCCTATTAACCTATGTTCTACGATTTATAAAATTATTTCTAAGATTCTCACCTTAAGACTGAAAGAGGTGCTTTTTAAACTAAATGATCCTCTTCAAGGGGCCATTGTGGAAGATAGGGCCATTCAAGATAATATCTTGATAGCTCATGAAGTTTTCCACTCTTTTCAATCTAAATAGGGTGATAGTGGCTGGTTAGCTATTAACCTGGATATAGAAAAGGCGTATGGTCTCCCTAACTAACTTTTTATCAAGCAGCTATTTCGAAATTTTAGTTTTAGTGAACAATGAATTTCTTGGATTGAGCAGTGTATTTCAACAACTATTTTCTCTATTCTAAACTTCTAGTTAATAATAGCCCTGGCCCAACGTTCCAAGCTTATCAGGGTCTTTGTTAGGGAGATCCCTTATCACCATATTTGTTTATTCTTTGTGCGGAAGTTCTTGCTCAGCTTCTTTAGCATGAAAGCAATATTTCAGACAAGAGCATTGGTATTAAAATTTGCGAAGGAGCCTTTAAGCTTTCCTTTCTGGCATTCCTTGATAATACGATGATTTTTACTGAAGCAACTACCCATATTTAACACACCAAAGAGATTTCAGATACTTACTGTAGACTATCGAGGTAAAAGGTCAATTTTTAGAAATCAGCTTTTCAATGTATGAAAATGTCTCTAGACAAAAGATAGAATATATCAAATGTATATTACATATGACGCACTCTATTAAACTTGATAATTATTTAGGGTGTCCTATCATTAGTGATCGAGTTCAGAACTCCACTTTTTCTGAAGTAGTTGAAAGAACGTCTAATAAGCACTTGACTAAAGTGGAAAGCAAATTACCTCTCACAAGTTGAAAGGGCCAGTCTTATCCAATCTGCTCTAGTAGCCTCACCTATTTATACTATGCAGAGCTTCTCACTTACCCCAGACAATCTACATAAGGTTGATAAAATAAATTGCAACTTTTTTTGGAATAAGGATACAGCTAGTAAAGCCCTAACTCTGATTAGTTGCGACAAAGTTTGTAGGTCCAAAGAGGTAGGAGGGTTAGGCCTTCGGAAAACACAACTACACAAACAATTAATAAGGCAATGAATAGAAGCTTTTCTGGCATATTTTGACAGAACTTGATAATATGTGGGTTAAGCTTATTTCAGCTAACCATCTTAAAGATCGGGACATCCTTTCCTGCTCCAAGGGTCAGAAGAACTTTTGGCAATGGGGTCATCTCCTTGATACACGTGATCTTTTTTGCAAATGCTTGCTTTGGTAGGTAGGGGATGGTAATCCAATAATTTATGGCAGGATAACTGGGTGTGCCAATAGACTTTAGTTAATAATTGCTTTGATAGTAATTCGGATGATGTACTTTTTGATGACTCTATTCAGGTAAGTTGTTTCATCTCTAAACAAACCACCTGGGATGTTACGATGTTAGATAGGGTAGTTCCCTCTTATATTATTCACAAAATTGTGGGGATTCTAATCCCATCTGACACAGTTGCAGATAACAAATTTTGGCGTCTTTCTAGTTCGGGAATCTTTATCGCTAGTTCAGCAAATTGGTTAGCCCAAGGTTTAGACCCTAAGTCTCTAACTAATTGCCATTTCCATTGGATTTGGGATTTGAGCATTCCTAATAAAGTTTAAAAAATTTTATGGATACTTTGTATTAATGGTTTACCTGTAAAAAAAAGCGTCTGCACAATAGCCATGTCTTTGTTACTCAAGAATATGTGTTTTGTAATCATCACTCAGAGGACAAAGAACAATTTATTCTTTGATTGTCCTTATTTTAGGCAGTTGTGGACCCAAGCCCTATCCTCGCTGGGAAAGGATATCAATATTTCTGTACCGCATGGAATTTTGTTTGTGCATAGCCTTATATTTCTTAAAAAATCTGTCACAATGGGTTTCATTTTGCTAATCTATCCTAGCATGGTGGTTGTTTTGGTTCTCTCGTAACAAGGTGGAATTTGATAATTTACCAAAGAATGCAACACAAATTGCACATACAATTCATAATAGTTATATGGAGTGGTATGCATGTTTTAGGTCAACTTGATTGTGAAATAGATAAAATAGGTGCTTTCAAGAGTAACACATCAAGGAAAACGAAAAGTCTACGGCCTAATGAGCACTCGGATAAATCAAGAGGATCTTATGTCAAGCTTAATTTTGATGGCTCCAAGTTAGATAATTTTGAAACTGCAACGGATTTCATTACCCGTGACGACTCGTTAGGAGAACATATTTCTTTAGGGGCTAGGCAATGTGATTCTAGTTTTGTTCTGGTAGCAGAGGCCCAAGGACTTAGGGGAGGGGTTAGGGAAGCTCGGATACAAGGGATTCAGAATATTGCTATTGAAGGAGGTAACCTCTCATTAATCATGGCGCTTAGAGGTGAATGGCATATTACTTGGGAATTGAAAATTTAATCATTGACATTCGACATGATCTTTTCTTATTTAAGAATGTTGAAATTATTCATTATTTTAGGGAAGCAAATTATATGGCAGACTACATATGGCCAATTACCCCAGTTGTTACTATGGTCGAATTCATTTGATCAGTCATTGAGGATCGCCTCTTAATAGGTTATTTGGTTGTTTTGCCTTTTCAAAAAAAAAAAATAAAATAAAATAAAATAAAATCACTAAAGCAAACAGAGAATGCATTTATTCCAACTTGGGCTAGCTATATGGGCTAGAGCTAAACTAAGCCCAAAAGTGAAAGTGAAATTTAAAGGCCTACACATAATATATATAGCTTTGTTATCCTCGTTCTTTGTGCTAATTAACCCAAATCCACCCTTACAATTATCTTTATAAACAAGAAAAAAGATTCCACTTCTACTTCTTTTGGCCCAAACATGCATTATTATTTCCTGTCCTTACACCATAACAACAACATCACCTCCTCTCTTTCTCTATATATACACACCCCACTCCCTAACCACAAATGTTCCTCTCAACATCTCAACATCAAAAGATAGATATAGAAATCTAGAGAGAGAAATTAATCTAGAGAGAGAAAGTAATTGACTAGTTAGCTAGCTTGATGGCAAACAACAGGAGGCATAGTAGGTACTCATGCTTGTTCTTCTTCGTCAACATCTTTCGTAACTGGAGGCCGAGCAGTGATGTCGTAGACGAGTCTGGGGACGAGGCGATGAACATCCGAAGGTCAAGGTTGGTTGATGATGAGTATTGGATGGTTGAGCCTGGCATTGATTGGAAGGCCTCTGCCTTCATTAAGAGGTTCCATGCTTCTCAGGATTAATCAGTCGTTTTTAACTTAATTTTTTTTTTCTTTTTTTTTTTTTTTTTCTTGGAGGTGTTTGTTTGTCTTAGATGGGAAGCAAACTGTACGTGCTATCCTAATTAAAGCTGACAATGTAGTAGTGACCATTGTTTGAGTTTATTGTCATTTGGAAACAAAGAATTTAATTTGTTAATTAGTGTTTAATTTGTTTTTTTCAAATAATTATTATAGTATATGCATGCTTTCCTAGTAAGTGTGATCTCTATGGTTCATTGGAAATAAAGTTAAAGGCTTTTTGTTAATTTAAGTATATTTTTCTTCTCTCATATGTGATGAGAATGATGTGCTTTTTGTGTCGTGGTGAATGTGATTAACGAATCTAGTCATGCATGTGCAAGTTTATGCAACCACGGACAATACCTTAGCTTAGGTTGTTTCCTGAAGAAACACTTGCATCTGGCTATACAGTAGCACACTAGCTGCTATAAATATATATACTATGTATAACAAAAGTAAAGTTATGTTGTTTTGATAGGATTCCAACATATAAACGCTATTTTTGCCATCAACAGCTAGCTTTTGAGCAAGAGTTACAACTTGAAACTTACAACTTAGGCTGTTGTTTTTTCTCTCTACTACCAAACACTTTTGGAATAACAGCTATAGCTACAACTACGTACTTTATTTTGGAAGCTATCCATATTAGCTTTCACTTGGTAACTAGATTTTGAGTAAAAGTTATAGTTTGAAACTTAGCTTGCAGCATGTTTTTTTTACCTCTGTTACCGAACAGTTTTGAAGCAACAACTACAGATACAGCTAATTTTGCAAAACACTGCCAAACTAGACGCTTTACTAATCCCTTACTTGTTCTTAGTCTCACGCATGAAAGCACACGGTTACTACTTACCACTTACCACGGTTTTTAGATTTGAGTATTTTAGCAGATTTTTGTTAGAGGAGGATTAATGTTAGTGATGGAAACTTATTTGTTAAAGTTTAACAAAACGCACTAATTATAATATCTACAACAAGAAACAAAAAATGTAATAGTAATGGAGAAAATCCGTTGCTAAACTACTTAGTAATGGAATTCAATAATTCTATAGGTCACCTATGGAGACAATAAAATGTGTCTCCATTTTTTTATTTTTCACATCTAACTTAATTTTATTTCCCATTTTAATAGGTCACCAATGGTGACAATGATTTTTTTGTCGCCACTTACTAAAAGGGAACTTATAGATACAAAAAATAAAATAAAAGATATTAAGAAAGTAAATAAAATCAAGTTGAATATAAAGAAAAGGAAACTAGAGACACAATTTATTGTCACTATAGGTGACCTATAGAATTATTGTCTCATATTTTATTCTATATTTCTAAAATTTCTCTAATTAGTAAGTGGTGATAGAAAATCCTGTCACCAGTAGTCACCTATAACATTACTCGGTGGAATTTTCTTTGCTAATACTACTCGTGTTACTAAAAGTTCACGCGATGACAAAAGAATGCATTATTATATATAGTAGTGATGAAATAAATATTCAATTACTATGTTAATTAGTGAAGGAATTCTATTACTTGATAATAAATGGTAAAAATTGATTAAAATAATAATGATGAAGTTAACAAAAAATGAAGAAATGAATTAAATAACTATTATTTTGGTTTGAACCACAGGTTTAATCCTGGCCCACGAAGAGGTAAAGTGCTCCCAACGAGCGAGTGATTTTTCCATTCACAAGAATCGAATCCTCGATCTTACTTAAGGGATGAGAGTGTCGAACCAAATACATTCCTGGGCAAGTTTCTTGCATTAGACGTGGCTGAAACTCGTATCTTTTGCTATATAAGGTGTAATCACCATTCACCACTACCTGAAATTAAGAAAACACTACTAAATTAAGTAGTACTAAACAAGTGTTCAAATAGTGCAAGTCAGTATCTTCAAGCTGTCCTCCAAGATCAAGTATATAAATCATGAAAGGTAGGGGAAGCCGCTTGCATTATGTACAGTTGTTTATGCAGTCGTAAGGAGCATATATACCTTAAAATTCATCAACGTTGATCTACTACCGTCGTACGTATACGCATTCCCACCTAAGATATAAAGCTTTGCTAACCTATATAAAGTAATATGGAATATGGAATATAACTAAGATATATAGTTCGACATATGATTATTGGTTTCAAAAATGCCATCTAAACAACATATGCATACATTATAAAAAAAAAAGTTATGAACAATCTCTTACGATGAGTCAAAATCACATCGTAAATATAACGTATCTACACTATATGTTGTTCGCTGTGATTCTGATATTATATGACTTGAAAAAGAAAAAAAGTACAATTACGATAATGACCCAATTTTATAGTAGGATGAGTACAAAAAATCTTTTCATGAAAAGGGCTTGCAGTATTATTATTATTATTATTATTATTATTATTATTATTTTAATTCATAGTAATCGATGCACACGGAGCAAAATACGTCACATTTAATACGGAATTTGAGACCCATCGTGAAAGCTTATATAGTAAATAGAGATTTGTTATTGTGATTTGAAACAATACTAGTATCATAATTCCTACTTAGCAGTTTATATAGTAATAAATTATGTACAACCATAAGGTGATATAAAACCGGCTGTCAAAACTCAACTCATTCAAGAACAAAATCAGAAAATAGTAATTTTGAGATTTTTTTTTCTGTGGTGAAATTAAACGAAGAACAAAGCTACAAGAAATAACTATCCACCAAGTGTTACTCAATTACTAAAGGCTATACCGAGTATTTCGGATAAAGGATTAAGAACCAAACCCTCCAAACTAAAGGATAATCCACCAAGATTATAACAATCTAAAAGAAAATAAGATTTTAGAGAGGATTCATCCGATCGAAGAGCTTATGCTCACAAAATTTCAATCATCAAGTCTTCAATCCTTACAACTTGTGAACCCTTTTTATGCGGGATGGAGGGAGTATAACCAAGTATAAAAATATAAGGAAAATCTAAAACAAGCTATTTCTATTATATGATACAACTCGCTAAATAACAAAAATAACTAACACATTGAGTAAAAAGGCTAAAAGATTGGAATGATCAATTTTTAGTTTAACCTCCTCATGCATTATGCATCATTAGGTGCTTCTAACATGTATGTCGAACATGTACCCTCTGTTATGTTGTTCGTTGTTAGAGTGTAAATAGTCATACATTCCCTCTATTTAGAAATAATAATTAGTCATTATTATACATTGTTCTTAACTTTATTTGCTAAATTTACATTTTTAATTTTAGTGTCCTTTTGCTATTTTTTTTTGTTTGAACCAGGGTATCCACCGCCGACAGCAGTGACTAATCCCCTCGCCCCGGGAGCTCCACTTAAGGGTAAAGGGCTGGCCAAGGATCTCTTTCCCATTGTGTTACTATATTCATACTTTTAGTCCTGTGGTTTCATGGCTCTAACTAGATAATTATGAGAGGGGGGATATGTGGTATGCATATGAGAATACATATCACTTTATTTGTGAAGATTTTGTAGTGAAGTTATTTGTTTCAAAATGGGTAATAAACACCACTCAATCACAAGTCTACAATTAATTAATTAGAAATTTGTTTGTTGATCTTGAAGATATGGGCAGCTGTATAACTTAACTTTCCTACTTTAGAATTCTATATACATCTTTAACAAGGATCGAAGGGTCCACCCTTAATATAGTAGTTGAGACAAATTTGTTTTAGGCAAAAGCCTTTAAAGATATACTCTGATTTAGCAAAATATTTCAAGGATATTTGTTTGGTAGATATATATTCCTTCTTATTTAACTAGTTCGTACTTGTATTTTCCTAGCTATTTTGAAGTATATTGTTATAGGAACTAGGAAGTTCATGCACTACAAGAAAATAATCTAATTTACGAGAAGCATAGCTTGAATAATGTTATATGCAGGGTTTAACATCCCGCCTTAGTGTAATGCACCCATGATATTATCTCGAGACTCGTCGTACTTCTATTACTATGACTAGCGTAAAAGATATTTCCTACTAAGTAGTATTAAAGCATAGAAAATGCATACACAAAGATTGCTCGAGCTCATTGATGGAAGATTTGAAGATCAAAGTATCAAGTTTTTTAAAAACTAAAAATTGCGCCCATATTGTTGGAAAAATAGTGATTCAGAGACTATTTCAACACTGGAAGTACTTGGACATAATTCTAGGGGAATTAGGATATAGTGTTGGCCTATACATAGATGGCCATATAAGAAACGTTTAAAGTGTGCATTTGAGTGAGGTACAAAATGTCTTCACCATGAGGCCTAGTGGAAGGGGATGCGATTTGTGCAGTTGTTTTGCAGTTCCGTCTAATAGTACTATTTGAGATATTAGTATTTGAATGTTTACTGTGGTTATTTTCTTTAATGATGGGGTAGTGAATATTTTGCAAATCCAAGGTCTTTCTTTTAATTGAAGAGAATTTCCCACATAAAATATTGTCTATCCTTAGTACTCTCTTGTTTTTGTTATTATTTTATTTTCATTGTTGTGAAAACCCTAACAAGTGATATTGTAGAATCTGGTTCATCCTCTCATATACAAAGACTTTGTCCTCCTCAACTTTTATATTGTTGTTGATTTCAGCAAAAATCAATAAAAATCAGTGGAATCAGTAGAAACAGCAGAAATCAGTGAAAATCTACAACAATCAACGAAATCTCTCTCAACAGAATCAATTGAATCAACAAAATTTAATAAAATCAGCAAATGTCAACAAAAATCAACAAAAATCAGTGGAATTTGCAGAAATCAACAAAGTACAACAAAAATGGAAAATTCTACAATGGCGACCGCTTAGAAGTGGCCAACGAAACTTTTAACCTGCCTATACCATACTGTTAGATTTAAGTGAACTAAAGTACGCATTCATTTATTCTTATCAGTCATAAGTATGGTTGAAGCCAAAAACACTTTGGGTCCAACCAAAATGTTGGGTATGATTATTTTGACTTTGGTTCAGACCAAACTAATAATGTTTCCACATCCACCATTTAGCGGTGACCATGAAAGAAGTCCCCCAATAAAATTAACATGAATAGAATATAGCCATGCATAGTATGATAATTGATACCTAAACTGTTCAAAACCTGAACAATTAGACTTTCAATAATTATGGTAGCTAGCTTTTCATCAAAAAGCTTCTCTAGTAAAAAAAATTTGTCACCCAAACAAAGGCAGTTTGATCAAAATGCCTAATTTTTCTTTTTTTGGGTTGAATAAGCTAGAAACTTAGCTTGTTTGGCCATCCAAACATAGTCTAAAATTCTCCAAAACCTTGATTATTCTAACAAGATTAGGCAAGGGTTTAGTCAAATCATTCATGCACCAAAAAAAGGACAAAAAGAAAAAAAAAAAATTCAGATCATTCATAGTATTAAGGTCAAATTGTTCTACTAATCAGGCATTATTGCCTAACTTAATTAGTTCCAATGTATAGTATAATTATTTTGGTTGGTCCATCCATCCCAAAGTAACAATGCCTAAAAAAGGTATCATTCTTGATGTTAATGATGACAATAATCAACTAATTAAAACAGCAAAAAGGAATATCACGATGTAGCTTCGTGACCCATATGAAAATCATACAAAAACTATACAATAGTGAGAAAAAACCCAACAAAAGGCAAAAATGAGAGATACATCTAACTTTATTTTTCCGTGATATCAAGTACAATAATGTATTAATGTTGTATGCCAAACTTTGGTAGAATATAATTAAAATTCCTGGTAGTATATAGTAGTAATTGTATCTTTTTTGGATGCCTAAAAGGTAGACATACAGCTTGAAGGCACATCTGCTGGATAGAAAGAAAGTTGGGGTGTTTCTTTGAACATTCAACTTCAAGAGGTTACCACTTAGCAACCAATAATAATGGTTAGAGAATGAAAAAGTAAGCTTAAAAGAGGTGTATTTTTTATGCAAAAAACTGAAAAAAGTGGATTTTGGGGGAAACTAAACTAAGAAAGAACAAAGCAGCTAGCTAGCTGCATGCAGGGAAAAAAAGTTTGCTTTGGAATTTTCCTCTGCAGCTACCACATAACAGTGAACAACCCTTAGCTATTAAGTATCTTTCACATCTCTTTACTTGATATGGTTTAATAAGTTATTATTGGCTTATGCACCCTAAAAAATAGCCAAGTGTATAGTTGTTAATGAAGGTATATTTGTTTAGCATACCTATGTGAAACAACTCATTCAAGATGAGATTATAATAACTATAGACTTTGTTCGATCAAATTCAAATTTGGCAGGTTGCATAACGAAAGGCCTAACAAGAGATTTGGTAATCAGTAAGATTGCACATGAGATGGGAAAGTTTATGAAATAAGTCGCCAAAGGTAAAACCTCAACTTAACGCTCATAGGGTACCTATGAGTCTTATGTTCAATGAGATTCATTAAATCTTACTTTGTCGTGGCTTGCAAGCACTAAGGATGTTTTTATGTCAAATGAACTGATCTGAAGTGAATTAATTTGAACTGAATTGGCACTGAATGAAAAGTAAGTTGCATAAATGAATTGAACTGAACTAAATGCAGATTGGGTAAGTTGAAATGAACACACCCTAAGTTACATTGTCATTCCGATCCGATATGCTTGGGAACCCACAGTTGATGGATGGTTGAGCAAAACGATCTTAAACTTTCGATGAAATTATATACTACTTAGTTTAGACATAGGTGTTGATTACTCTCTTGTAATTCCTCATATGTGCATGGGTGTATATGTAAGGTTTTGATAAATTATCAATCAATATAATCATTTTCATTCTAAATTATACTCCCTTTATCCCTTAAAGATTGTCAAAGCATGTACGATGTAATCTTGATTGAGTGCGGTTCAAATTGCGAGATATAGATACTAATGTTATGCGTAGAATTTTCAAAGAAAGGTTTTATAGTTGAGTGAAAATAGTAGGGGAATGTGTGTCTATTCATGAAGGGGTACAATGTCCAATCTAGGCCATTATTTGAAAAGCTTGTTTATTTCATGTACCTTAATGAAGTCTCTTGAGAAAGAGTTGCTAGTACTTCAAGGACAGCTAACCATTTATCTTAATAATGTAATTTAATTTGGTTATGTGTATGAAGATACTAATCAAGGGGAATAACTAAGAGTATTATTTTGTTGGAACAAAAAGAAAAACAAATAGAAAAAAGAGATTCATAACCAAATCAAATAATCAAAGTTATAGGGCATAGAATTCTGTGGGCAGTATGTAAGTCTGAAGCTGTTGTAAGGGTGAAGATACCTTTTGACAGAAGAAAACTTGCCATAGCTAAAATAGAAAAAATTAAACAATTTAACTAGTAGAATAGCTAGCTATAGGACAGAGAGCACCTGCAATGAGGAAGAACCAAGGACATTTCTTTCTCATTCATTCATTCAAAAAAAGATCTCTCTTTTTTAGGTGGGTCAATTGATTCACAAAGCAAGGGACCAAAACACTTGTTCAATTCCTCAATATATTTTTTACCCATCAAAGCTCAAGTCTTTTCAGCCCACATTGTCCATCCAAATTTCTCTCCTTCAAATCCTCCTATAAATACCCCCTCTAGCAACTCTCCACTCTCCATCCTCAACCAACATAAACACTAGAAAACCATCTTCATTCTTAGCTCAATAGTTATCTTTCCTTAATTACCCCTCAAAACACCCAATTAAACCACATCTGAAAAAACTAATCATGGGAAGGCAAAGGAAGTCCTCCTTCTTTGACATATTCAGAGCTTGTTGCTCAGCCGGGAGAGACGAGTCGTCGTGGGACGAGCCTGCATACGCAAGGAGGATCTACGCCAGCGATGAAGACCGAGGCTACTGGGTTGGTGAGCCTGGGATTGATCACCGTGCCTCGGCTTTCATAGCCAGGTTCTATGAGAGCCGTCGGTCTGACCCAGAAGCTGTTGTATATTAGTTAGTGTATGTCATTTTTATTTATTTTGTTGAATTCATCAACTGTATTATGTCCTTTAATTTTCATTAGTTAACTTAGATTTAGTGCCATTAATTAAGTATGTAGTGCTCATGCTACTACTACTTGTATCTGTCTATCAGGAATAAACTGTGTAGAGATCATGACTAAATAAGATAAATGTTGTTAGACATCATATCATTATTCTTTGGTAAAATTATTTCCTGTGTATGTCTCCAAGCTTCTCTCTTTCTCTCGTTGTGATTCTTTAGCAGCATTCCATGAGCAGAAACAATCAAGGTGCTTTGGATTCAATCACTTTTTAACAATGCAACAGCAACACTAATAGTGAAAATTTTGATGAGCAATTGTGACAGGGTAATTAATTATGAAGCTAATTTGTTTTTTTTTTTTCCTTTTTTTTTTCGGGTTCACACGACGGTATCCACCGTCGACAATTGGTTAAAGGTGGATGAGTTCCTATCTACCCAACAACCACACCCTTTGATTTTATAAAGCTAATTTATGACAGCATGTAATATTCAGTAATAGTGCATGTTTGGCTCCATATTCACCATCAATTAGTTTGTTAATTCTGAATGATGAATGATGTTTTTCTCTTTTTTGTACTCCTTTTAGCATGAAAAATAAAAACAATAGGAATATATACTTTGTTTTGCAATTAACAAACATATATAGCACTAGGTTAAGTGCTCAATAACCTATTGTAATTTCAGATGATTCTAGTTCCCCCTCCCCCTTCCCTTTACTATCGACTATGGAGATCGAGTAGATAGATATAGTAAAACCTGATATTTGGTTCTTAAACAGGAACCAAGAAAGTTGGATCTTTATATTTTTATATGTGAACTTTCATGGACAAGGAGCTAAATTTATTTTCGATGCAGCCCAGTACGATTATCAATAGAGAAATTGTTAGGTGTCTCATTAGGTGCACCAAAGGGTGTACTTGCATGAGTAAATTGCGGATAAGAGAACAAAATGTAGTATCTTTTTTAACAACAAAAGTAAATATATATTTACTCATAATGGTGCACCCAAGGTAACCATTTATTACGACGATGTGTTTGACAATTTCAATCTTTATTGAATAAAAGATACAGCTATCAGCTTGAGTTAGGTTTTCAACTCTCACCTACCAAGCAATTTCTCACATTATTTTCAATTTCCAACACCAGTTATTACTAGCTTTGAGAATGAAGTTAACATAAACGCTTTCAACTTTAGATAACAAAATATCTAGTTTTAAGAAATTCATATCAAACTTTCAACTATTTTCTACTAATTTTTTTCCCTCTTATTGTGAAGGAACTAACTCAATAATATTTTTTTTTTTTTATTGCATAATATATTTTTCATTGAGTAAAATACTACATGGGCCAAAGTATAAAAAAACAAGAAACGATGGGTTAGGCTGGGGGAGCTAGGTCTACTCCCTAAGCCAGCCATCTTTTGGCTTCTCCCCTTCTATTATTACACCCCTTCATGCGAATGTCCTTTTTGCTTGAAGCATGTAAGATGCACAGGCCTATCTACCTAGTGTTTAGAGGCTCAACCAAAGGATCAAACTCTACTTAAAGAGCAATGGGGTTATTAGGATTCGAATTAGGACTTCTAAATCCTTTTTAATCTGATACAATGTAAAGGAAACAACTAATAGTTTTATTCCTTAATACATACGTTAGAGGTAGACTTATCAAAAATCCGATCCACATCTGGAAATTCAACCCGATTTTTAGAAACCTGACAAAATTTTAAGGCCTAAAAGTCAGATTTGACCTGGTTATTATTGGATCAAATCCGAACCTTTCATGGATCGACTTATTTGACACGAGAGTTTGAATTACATCTAATATTATGCATAGAAAGATAAAGTAAACTCTAAAATCCATAATTTGTAATTGTTTTTTATTGGTGTTACAAAGATTATGTTAGTATTTCCACAAAAGTGGTTGCAACTAAATTATATCCACTCTTGACATAGACATTGTGCTAATTGATTATCTTACTTTAATCTTAATACTTAAAAGAAGAATGGAAAAAAAAAATATATTCAAGTTAGAATAAGGTAAAATCTTACAAAAGCTTCATTTCTACAAGATTATTGGTTGAAAATTAAAGGAGAAAAAAAAAATCAAATGCCATTGCTGACTCAGTGGGTCGACTCAAGTCTCAAACCTGAAATGCATCCCTGGGTTAGGGTTGACCTTTTCTCAACTCTAACCGGAAATAAAAAAAAACAGATCCAAATTTAAACCCGATCCGTCGGATCCATTGACAAGTCTAGTCAGAGGAGAATGACTTAAAGACATAACAAAGTGACCACGACCTTACTTTTAACTATTGTTTTAATTATTGCCAAGGTTTCATTAATTGGTAGAATACCATGTTGATTTTGTTACATAGGATATTCACTTTTGTCCAGAAAAGGCAAAGTTATTAAGAGGAAAATAATTCCTACTTAATTGTTGTAACAAATGATTAAGTTAAAAGTAAAGGGGATGTTTGGATTGCAGGCTAGGATAAATTATAAAGTGATTTAATTTAAAGGATGAAATAAGATGGTCAAGTGGTGGTAGATGTTAGAACATATTACTGATGGAAGGAGGAGGAGAAAGGAAGATCAGTCATAATCATCCTCATATGAGATGGAAAATTTCCCCTATCCCTATAGGGGAATAATCCCCATCCCTTCTCATCTTCATTAATCCACTACATTTTATTCTAGTGCCATTTTCGCCCTCTTATTTTACCATATTCTCCATTAACTCCTAATTTATCCTCGCAATCCAAGCATTTCCTTATAAGAAATGACCATTCTGATTTCAAATTATAATATTCACACTTCACATACATATTCTTTTTATGGTTAAACTAACATTCTTTAAAAAAAAAACAAAAAAAAAGGAGTGAATATAGCACAAAAGAGAGTGGAAATACTAATTCCCCTAAGGCCAATTGATGCCATACATATGTGCAATTCATCAAACACATTGTCTTCAAACAAAGAACCAGAAGTTAAACCATCAGTTCATCAACTACTTACTTTGTCTTGAACATTTAGTCTAATTCCATTTTTCGTGAAATTTGAAAAGAACAAGCTAAGTATGTATACAACTTTATCCATAACTAGTAGAGTTAGCATTATTTTCAAGATTTTAAGGCAGGTAGATCCAAGGCCCCCTTCTTACTTTAATTTGTCTAGAACATTCAGTCTAATTTCATTATTCGTGAATTTTGAAAAGAGCAAATATGAATACAACTTTATCCACAACTTGCATAAATAACATTATTTTCAGGATTTAACGCCGATATCTATAACTTTAAGCCCCCTCCTCACCCATCCATCCCCCTCACCTCCACTCACCCCTCCTCTTGGGTTTAGGTCTTCATATGATGAGCGACCCTTTAAGCCATTAAGATTATTCAAGATCAGAGGAAGTAAGATTTGAGAATGTTAGTAGTTTAATAATAATAATGAGTAAGTATATATATACATGTCTATTATGAGATACTATCCGTCAAATGGTTTCAAACTTACTCCCTATTAGTGTACATGGTTATTAGGAATACACTATAGATTCTGATTAGGCTAAAAATGGGTTTAGAGTGGCCCAAAACTAATTGGGCTCTAGCTAAAGCCCAGATTGCCTAAGGAAAAGAGGAAAATGGAATTGCCCTTGGAGTTGGCTGATATTACAACATATACCACTCCCTCAAGTACTATAAATACCACTCATTTCAGTACACCAGGTACAATCTTTTTCAGAGTACTTTTCACCTGTCACATTCTCTCTCTTACATCACTTTTCCGATCATCTCTCCTGTTGACGGAAAAC